>PVKZ01004629.1:0-75506 GCA_004027375.1 Macroglossus sobrinus | reverse complement strand
CTCCCTCTCACCCATGAAAAGCCAAGCAATAAAGAAGAAAAAAATGTTATTTAGTCAGTTGGTTGAATTTCATTTGTGTGGTTTGGAGTGTATTTTCTAGTTAGCGAACCTGTCATGTTTATGATTATTCCTTTTTCAATTCAATGGAGAGAAAGGGGAAAAAAGGCGGGAGGAAGGGGGAAGGCTGTACTATTTCCCCAGCACGGCTGGCCTCTGACAGCTACAGGTCTGGGCTGGGCAGGGCAGGGCTGCACAGCTGTGGACAAAACAGCCCGGTCAAGGGCAAGCTCACCCAGAAAGCATTTATATGTGCAGCCTAAGTGGTCTGAGTCCCACTGCTTAGGGCGTGGCTCTGCCTCAGTTCCTACCTTGGCCTTAGTCCCCAGCTTAGGGCGTTGGCTGACAGGAAGCCCCTCCCACCCTCCAAGCCCCACCCCTGGGCATCTTTCCTGGGCAAAGGTGAGAATCTACTGCCTCCTCTGCCAGGCAGGCTGGAGGATGCCAACTGACCAGTGCCCTGTACCCTAGTTAAATAGGTTTTGGAGAAAAGACCAAAGAAACTGGGGCATGCCCAGGGGGAGGAGAGAAGGGATACCCCTGGCAGACTTGTCCACACATGAAGGCCAACTTGGATCCTGAATAATCTATGACAGATGCAAGCAGTGGCTCTGGCCACACACACACACACACACACACACACACACACACACACACAACACACATTCCCTCTCCTTTCCCCAGCCCAGGAGAGAGGAATCCAGGGCCCCAACCCCTGGGGAGGACCGTAGCCATTGTCCCTACAGGAGACATCCTCACCCACACCAGTCAAACAGGAGGTGACTTTGCAAGGTCACGGTGGAGGTGGGCTTTGGCAAGCAAGGCCCTGTCCAAGCCGGAGAAAGCGTCTTCCCGAGTTTTCCCTTCAGCACCGCCATGCCCCTCTCTGCAGCCCCGGCTGAACCTCGCAGTAGGGACTCATGCCTTCCTCCATCCACTCACACTCTTATTCACTTTGCTCCCTGTGGGCACCAGGCGGAAGGGAGAGTGGGGTGACCCAAGCAGACCTCAGGCCCTGCACCTTCGGAACTTGCTACTGAAGATTAGATTGACAGCCACAGAGAATGACCCAAGCCCTGATGGAGGAAATACAGGCTGCCGGGGAGCACAGTGGGTAAGCCTCACCAGGACTGGGGAGGGAGTATTCGGGAAGACTTCCTGGAAGAGGGGACAGCTCAGCTGGAAAGGGAGGAAAGGATTGTGAGAGGAAGCTCAGAGGACAGGATGGTGCATCTCTCAGCATCACCAGAGCCCAGGATGGGCAGAAGCTGCCTCTGATGGACGGGGAGCGGGAAGCTGGACCCCTGAGGCCTTCCTTGAGCTGCAGCTCCCACATGGTCACGAGGGATGAAGCAAGGAAACAAGCAGAGGGAATCTAAGTCCCTCACGTCAGGCTGCCAGGACCTCAGATCTTCCACTTTCCACAGCAGCAGTTAGAAATTGAAAACTGCCAGCCACGAAGCCTCCCAGGGGATTTGCATTTTAAGAGGGATCAGAGCCTGGAAGACCTGCGTCTGAGCCGCTCCAGCTCCCCTCTCCATTCTCCGCCCCAGCGAGCCTTTGAGCCTTTCATTCCAAGCCTCCTGTCCCTGCCCCTGTCTGGGCCAGACCCAGCACTCCAGCACGCATCTTGTGGGGCGCTCACCATGGCAACCCCCACAATGGAGCTCCTGTTCCTGCCAGTAGTCTGGAGCACCCTGGTTCGTACACGGGGCTCAGTGTCCCACCAAAGGCTAATGGGGGTGGGGCGGGGAACACCGGCCCTTCAGAACCCAGCTCTGCAGTTTGGAGGGTGGGGGTCAGAAAAAGAGGACTGATGGACTCGTAGGCCTTCCCACCTGGTAAGCCCCTCCCATTGTAACCGGAGCACCTGGAAACAACACGGTAACCGAGAAGAGGAGAAGGAGGCGAAGTGGAAGAAACTGAGGCCCCAAGATCAGGAGGAAGCAGCCAAGGTTTCAGGATGAGTACATGTCCCGGCCCTAAACTGAATCCAAGTCTATCTGGTTCAAAGGGTGTGTGGCCAACCTCTAGGCCGTCGGGCCATAAGAAACACCTGCCAGGGCCGAGCAGGTGGGGAGATGGCCTGTGAGCAGTGGGTTCTGCTGGGAGTTAGCAAGCACAGGCCCCATCTACACAGGTGGCCAAAGTTCTGCTTCAGCTGACAGCTGCCATGTGGGAATGTAGGCCCCAGGTAGTGACATCATCTAACTCGTCCAGATTTTGGGGAGATACTCTGGTTTGCAAACGTTATTTAATGAAAGTACATTTAATTAGATGCTGTGTAGATCAAACAAGACATACCTACCTATTTAATAAATATTGGATGAGCACCTACGACATGACAGGTAGGGTGACTACATCATCCCAGTGTGCCCAAGACTATCCTGGTTTTAAGAGTGAAAATCCTGCATCCTGGGGACTCCCCCTCAGCCCCTTAGCCAGGTGCTGAGCTTTGCCATATCTCACCTGACTCTGATCAAGCCTCTAGATCAACTGCCGTTTTGCAGGGACTTGGGAACATGGTCGGCGACACCATGAAAGAGGCAGTCAGCAAATTCCAGACAGCAGGAAACTCTGAAACATACACTACTCGGATTCTTCACCACACCAATGATAAGGAGAGAGGGAAAGGAAGGGGAGATTGAGGGGTGAGAGAGAGAGGAAGGAGGAGGGTGGAAGGGAGAGATGATGAGTGAACCTATAATAAGACTTAGACATATCAACAAATGGCAGTATTCAGATTCTCCTATTAAATTATTTCGTAAACTTTTTACCAACCTTTAAAAGATGTATGACTGAGGGTTGGATGGAAGAGAATGGAGCAGACTAATCACTGTGGGAAATTAAACTGGGATACAGGATCAAGCTGTGCAGAAGGTCCTGCCAGGAAGCCAAAAAAGAAAAAAGAAAAAAAAAGATCAGGAAGAGAATTACGAGAAGGGAGTGATTATATACATCACTAAGACTTTAACCCAAGTATAACATGTGTTCTCAAAGAAAAAAAACACATGGGGTAGAACTCAAAATTAAGGGTAACGTAAAAGAATACTTAGCTGGACTGAGAAGCCACCTGCATTTAGAGAATGGCAGAATCCCACAGTGTTCCAAGTAAAGACTCAATAAAAATAAATGAAAACATTGCTGTTCAAAACGATGTGT
Organism: Macroglossus sobrinus; assembly: GCA_004027375.1. Lineage (NCBI taxonomy): Eukaryota > Metazoa > Chordata > Mammalia > Chiroptera > Pteropodidae > Macroglossus > Macroglossus sobrinus. The sequence goes on along the minus strand of PVKZ01004629.1, from coordinate 72,287 downwards.
GGGCCAGTGGGGGAAATGGGAGCGCTGACTAGATGTTGAATGATGCTGAAGGAATATCGTTTATCTCTTGGATGTGATAATAGCCTCGTGGTTTACGTTCTGGGGAAGAGTCTCTTTAGCTTTTAGAGATAATGCTAAAATATCTCCAGATTAAATGACAATGCGTCTGGGTTTTGCTTCCCAATAATATGGTGGGGCAATGGGTAGGACGATAAATAAAACAAGACGTGTCATGAATTAATAATTGCTGCATCGGAGTGGTGGTCAGAGGGGAGGTTTATTATTATATGGTTTTTCCTACTGTATCTGTCTGAAAGTTTTTCATAATAAAAAGTAAAGACAATCAAAACAAGATTTGGGGTGAGAACTTTCTAAGCAGAGAGTGTCAGCTATTATGAAGGGTTGATGTGAGTTCGGTGAGTTTAAGGAGGCCAGTGGGGCTGGAGCATGACGCAGGGAGGCTCGGAGAGGCAGAAGGCTGGTCGGAGACACAGGAGGTGTGGGACCACGCAGAGCCCCAGGGCTAGCGAGCAGTGTGGGGTTCCCCCCACCCCACAACTGCCGAAGAAGCCATTAGGGAGGTGTGGGCAGGACGTGATGGGGTCTGATCCTCACCTCTAAAAGGTCCTTCTGATTGAACACGGGGTCTGTGCACACAATGGAATATCACTCGGCCCTAAAAAGAAATTACATCCTACAACGTGGACGGACCTCAAAACACGCAAAGTGAAAGAAACCAGACACATACTGTCCGATTCTATTTATATCAAATGTCCAGCATAGGCAAATCCACAGAGACAGAAAGCAGACCAGTGGTTGCCGGGGGCTGAGGGAAGGGGGGAGTTGGGACGGACTGCTAATGAGCACAGGGTTTCTTTCTGGAGGGGTGGAATGTTCTGGAATGAGAAAGTGGTAATGCTATACCACACAGTGAGTCTACTAAAACCCGGTAAGTGATATACTTTAGAATAGTAATTCTATGTTACGTGAATTGTATTTTCTAAAAAGACAAGATCCTTGATGGTTTTGAGTGCGGAGCTGAAGCAGGGAGGGGGTTCAACAAGCCGCCCCTCAGGTGTTTGGTCTGAACCCTTCCAGGCCCAAGCCACTCAGGGATGAGTGTATGGGAGGGACCCCAAAAGAGTGTGTGTCATGCAATCAAATGGGGGATCCCCAGCAGAAGGGGAGGCAGGGGTCAAGATCAGGTGGGAAAGATAAAGCAATTTTTTAAAAAGTAAATGATACTACTTAACCAAGTGCTAACATGAATGGCAGCTACAGCCCATCCAGGAGGGTGGACAGCAGGCTGGACGGGACTTATCCAGGAAGACATCCCAGAGGAGGCAGCAGGCTCCATCCTGAGTGTTCCAGATGGAGGGAACGCAGCCTGATTAGGTGAAGGGGAGAGGCAGCAGCATGGGGGGAGAGGGGCCAATGGGGAAGCTGGGAGGGGGTAACAAGACCTCCCAACTCCCGCAAGAACTGCCCAGCTTCTCTGGGGTCTTCCACAAACCTGGCCCCTGCAGGAACCTCAGGAAAGCTAGTCAGTTATTCTGGTGGTTTCAGCCCTGACCCTCACCTTCAGACCTAGGCCTTGGCCCTGGAGGGCCCCGGTTACAATGAGAGACGGACAGAGTGCTGATGCTAAGATCAGCCCCCTGCCCCCTCAGTGGAGCAGAGACCAGGACCCCAGAAAGCTTGGGGCGATGGGCCACCACTATGAGGGGCTGACATCTAGCCTGGAGCAGAGATGGATTCTTCAGCACCAGCCCCTGTATATCTGCCCTCCTCCTCATCACTCCCACCCCCAACCAACCGCCATCTGAGGCCAGTCAAATCCAGGCTAAGGCCACACTCTCTGCATGACCCACTGGGAAATCAGCCAGGCCCCTGCCCCAGGAGCTCTGAAGGCCCGGGAGAGGGAGCGGGCTATGGGCCCAGCTGGTGGGCATTTAACATCAATGCTTATCTCCACAGGCGCCAGGCAGCTCCAAGAGATCCAATCCCTGCTGGAGACACTGACCCTTAAGTGAAAATCGTTGCATGAGAAAATCCCAGCCCCACCACTTCCCGGCTGCAGACCCCATGTGGATGGCTTCACAGCAGCTCCTGGCGAGAGCTGGCTGACGATTTAGAAACAAGCAGAACCAGGTTCAAATTCCAGCCGCACCATTACTAGATGAAAGACCTTGGGGAAGGTGCTTAAATTCTCCATGGCTCCATTCCCCACCTGTGAAGCAGGGACAGTAAGAGTACTTATCTTCCAGAATTACCTGGTCTGACGGAAGTATCAAATACATGCTGATTAAATTAAGGAAGGAATGAAAGCTTGTATACCAGTTGGGTACTTTGAGTCACAAGCAACAGAAGCCCATGCCAAGCTGGTTCATAGGGAAAGGGTATGTAGCAGCTCTGGGAACTAAAAAGTCTGGGGTACAATTCTCTCTATCCCCCCACCCCCCCATCCCATCCCCCACCCTGCACATAGATTCCTCCACAGAGCAGGAGAGAATCAGGCTACAGACAGCTCTAGTCCACATCATCTCAACAAGTGATTTCAGAGGAAAGAGAAGATGCAAAATCCCAGAGAAGAACTCAGATTGTTCCAGCCCAGACCCCATGACTTGTGCAAGCAAGAAGGAGTCCAGTGATGGACAGCTCCCTGCAAATGAAGTGGATGGGGGGATGGTTCCTCGAAGAGAGGGTATATGTTTCCGGAAGAATGGGGAGAAGTGATGCTGAGCAGATACAAACAAATGGGTATGTGAGGGATTTCCAGTTGGGTGACTGGGCAGCTGGCCAGGGTAGGGCTGTAGCCTGTGTCCACAGGGGAGAAAGGGTAGAGGAAAGGAAGGGGAGGAGGAGAAGAGAAGAGAAAGAAGAGGAGGGAAAAAAGAAAAAGGGCATGGTGCCTGGACCACACTGGGCTAAACCTCTGAGCTGAGCGTTCATGCAGGCCCCCAAAACACCCTGTTTGCATGCGACTAACCCCACTCTAGCCCAATCCCCTTTGCTGCAAGGCAATCCATGCCTCTTGCCATGGTGGTTGGTTTATATAAACCAGATCTGAGCTGATCTATTTATACCATTTCCCTGGCCATGAGTTTTGGGTCTTAAATGGACCAGTCAGCCCATGTTGGGGCTGAGAACTTTTGCCGGAATTCTAAACAGACATCTCTCTCCTTCTGTAGTAGGGGGCATGGCAGGAACTGCGCAGCCTTTTTGCCACCATGAGGCAAGCTATCCTCCAGTCAAAACTAACACCAGGAATAGAAAAGAATGAAGAGATGGGAAAACAACTGACACTATCAAGCTTCTGAGTCAAACCACCTAGAGGCTCACTTACCAGTGGACCCCCATAAACACTAATAAAAGTCTTCAGTGGTTTAAGCCACTTTGAGCTAACTTGACCTATTCTATTTATGTAAGGGCAGCAGAAAAGCTCAGGGAAGTGAAGACCAGCTACTATGACCCCCTTGAGCATCTACCTATTCTGCCGGATGCCAAAGGCAGCCAATGGCTAAAGGACATCTGTATTAGTCCGAATTCTCCAGAGAAACAGAACCAGAAATTGTCTCTGATAATTATGGAAGCTAGCAGGTCCAAAATCTGCAGGATGGGCCAGCAGGCTGGAGACCCAGAGAAGAACCCATGTTGCAGTTCAAGTTCAAAGACGTCTGTGGTACAATTTCCTCTTGCCTAAGGGAGGTTGGTCTTTTGTTCTATTTAGACCTTCAACTGGTTGGATGAGGCCCAGCACATTAAGGAGGACAATCTGCTTTACTCAGAGTTCACAGATTTAAATGCTCTCACAGAAACATCCAGAATCATCTGGATGCCATGGCCCAGTCAACTTGAAACATAAATAAATCCCAGGGTCTCCAGATGCATCCCATTCAACCCCCTCATGTATAGACAAAGAAATAGAGGTCCAGAGAGGCCTAGTGGTCTGTCCAAGGTCACACAGCCATGTAGCAGCAGAGCCTGACTACCTCCATCCTGACTCCCAGGCCAGTGCTTTCTGAGCAGTCCCCTCTCTCCTGTTGTGGCTCCTGGAAACCCAGGGACCAGATGAAGGCAGGAGCCACAGGCAGGCTAGCCACAATGCCTCCCCAACACACCTGAGTAATTGGCCCAAGAGGAATAAATGCAGGCTGGCATAAAATTTGCATATCATTTACATGCCGTTCCCTCATGTTCAAAATATACAGAAATTCATCAGATCCACCTTTTCCTCTGTGGCCTCCTAGCTTCAGCTGCATCTGAATGGAAGGACCCTAGAGAGCATTGGTTCTTCTGGGCTGGTCACCGGCCCACCTGCCACAGTTCTTCCCCTTCACGAGTCTCCTGACGGCCACTCTGAGGCTACACAGGCCACCAGGTCAGGAAGTCCTTGTTCAGCGGGTCCAGGTTTCCTGTTCTGTGCTAAATGAACCACTGCCCATGTGGGAGTCACTTCAGGTGGTGCTCCAAAGTGCATTTTTTTACTTTAATACCTGTGTATTCATTTTTATGTTGCTTTGAATTTATGACTAGGAATGCTGGGTTGCCATTTATGGCAGTGATATAAAGTTTCCCTTGAAACTAAATTTAAGTTTTCTTTTTTAAGTGAGTCAATGGAAATAAAAAAAGTAAGTAAATAATAGAACAGGCAGTATGTCAATATGGCCAAAATAGAGCTGCAATGACTGAGATTTTCGAAACACTGGACTGATGGAAATGTCCCCTGCCACCACGTTGCCCCACCTGTCCTCGGTGGAGGTGAAGGCCAAAGGGACATAGTCCTGTGTGTTGAGAAGTGTTGACGTCCTGACCTGTGCCTGGCTGAGAGACACCTGGCCCAGACCCTATGGCATGTCTGACCACCTTGCCCTGGGATCCTACAGACCCTGGCGAAAGGCTTTGAGATGCAGTGTCTACCAAGCAAGCATCTCCTCAAGACCCCCTTCCTCTCACGCCTCTCAGAAGCAGAGTCGTGTTTTCCCGCCTCGACCACCCACCAACATGGGATAAGCTGTTCCTCCATCCATAAAAGCCTGCAAGGTAATTAACACCCCAGTCATTGAACTCAGCTGTAATGCCTTCACCATTAATAAGCTAGCTAAGAGCTCCGCTTGAAATTAATAACTCGCAAATGACCCAAGAGCCCTGGTTTCATACCTTCTGTAAAAAAAAAACACACACACACACACACAACAGAATTTAAATAGAAAAGCAATTTTCATTTACGAGCCGGTATTATGATTCATAACTGGAGAATTGTAAGGAGTAAAAGCCTTTTACACTTAATTAGAATCTTGAACATCACAGGAAAAGGGAGAGACCACATCTAGCACATGGGATAAGGAGGTAAGAAGTATAGATCAAAGGGAAGAAACCCCCTCCCGTGTAGCTGCAGGTCTGCTCAGCTGCGTGAGGAGCGGGACCCGGGGCGGGTACATTCGTGGCAGACAGAGAATCCAGCACTGGCAGTCACGTCGGGGGCTGAGGTTGAGGCTGGCGGAGGAGAAATACGCAAAGAAGCCAGCATGTCGTATCCGTGTCCTCAAGACACAAGCAATAACGACTCTTTTCAACTACAAGGGAAGCCGGAAGGGAGAGGGCAGAGGCAGAGAATGGGGGTGAAGAGATGAGATGGCAAGCCTGATGAAATAGCCCATACTTTGGGACAGGTAAGGAGAGAGGCTCAGAGAGGTTGAGGATCCGGCCCTGTGGTCGTCCAGCCAGTGAGTGGCAAAGCTGCCAAACAAATTCAAGTCCCTTCGATTGCATGCCAAGCTGAGCCGCCACAACCACCGGGCACTTCCGTTTGCATGTCTGTCTCTGCTGGGATTTCTCTTCCCTCTTTCAACCTCCTTTCAACCTCCCAGCCTCCTGGTAAAGAGGACCTCATTGTCACACTTCACAGATTTGGAAACTGCGGCTCAGACTAGCCGAGGGTGACTCCTGGCTGGGGCCGAGGCTGGGACTCGAACACGGGCCTTGGACTCAAAGTCCAGTGCTCGCCTCACCCCAGGGCACAGACATCAGGAAAGCTGGTGGTCAAACCAAAACACACCGAGTTCAGCTGAGCCTCTCTGGAGCAGCGCCTGGGCTGTGTGGGGGCGGCCTGGAGGTCCGTTCCCCACCCGGGGCCGGGAGCAAAACCAAGCCAGTAACGGTATTGGCCTAATTAGCTCAGTCCAACTTTATTCGCCATAATACCACCAGCAGAAGTTGCTATTTTTAGAGCACTTGCACGGGCTGGACACCTCGTTAAGCACTTGACCTGGAAACTCACCGAAGACTTACTCCAATGAAGCAGATACCGTTCTCTCTTTACATCTGGGGAAACTGAGGCACTGGGAGGCCAAGGCAACAAAGCCACATGGCCAGTCAGGGGCTCAGCCTCCAGAGGCCTGCTCATGACCACTCGGGGACACTGCCTTCATGCTAATATAATAACAGCAATGCCAGCAATAGCTAAATGCTTGGCGAGCGCTGTTCTAAGGCCTCTGTCCCCATAAGGCCCCCTGAGGAAGGTGCTGTTACCATCCCCCATTGTAGGTGTGAAGAAACTGGGGCTCGGAGAGGTAGAGGGGCTTCTCTGAGATCACATGGCTGGGAGGAGGCAGAGCTGGTATTTGAACCGGGAAGAGAAGCTCTGGGGTCTGTACTTTTATCCCCTTCCCCCTCACAGAAGTGACATGGGGACCTCAGAGTTACCTGTGGCTCTTCTCGTTTCTACCTCATCACCCCCTCTCCTATTGAGCTCTTGTTCTCCTACACCCACTCTGCAGGTTGGCAGGGGGACCCAGCTCCTCCTGCAGGCCAAGCCCCTGCACCCTGCTCCAACAGCAGCTGCCCTCACCATGACCCTCCCACCAGCCCGCTCTGCAGCCCCTCTGCCCCCCTGAGCCCTCTCTAAGGGGCGCACTGAGACTCAGGATGTCCGAGCTGTCGAGACCAGGTGAGTCATCTCGTCCACACCCATGCCCGCTCTACAGGTGGGGAGACCGAGGCCCCGGAGAGGATAATCTGGCTCGCCCAAAGTCATAGGCTGCTCCCATCCCCACTAAACTCAAGCAGCCTGTTCCCTGGGCTACTGGGGCCCACCCCAAACCAGCACCCACATCTCTTCCCCACATCTTATTACCCAGCACTGGCATGGAGCGAGACCTCTGCGTGAAGCCCCAAGAAGAGCTCTCAGCTCCAAGCTGCTTCCCCCGCTGGCAGGCCTGGGTCCCCACGTGGACCACCTACCACATGTGGACACGGGACAGTCACCTCTGAGAGGCTTACGATGGAATCCGGGCTCAGCAGGTGCTGTCTCTTCCGGTTACGTGTGAGACAGGCCCTGTCAGCACTCGAGCCGGTGGAGGAGGCCGGCCGTGCCTCAAACAGGAATTCGCTCATTGTCCCTTTTGAGGAACCAGATGTCTTAGGCAGTGGTTCCCAAATGCCAGGTTATAAAGCAGCTACATCAGAATCAGTTCTCAAAAAATATAGCGTGTGGGGAAAGCGAAGAGGAGGTGGACCAGATCTGATGTCTGGCAGTCAGCGACGGACTCGGGCAGGGCCTGAGCATCGCCGGTGGCCACGTGCCTGCGTCCCTGGGCCTTCCAACGCCATGGCCAGGGCGCTGCACCTCGTGATGGAGCAGGAGCGCAAGAGGCAGGAAGAAGAAGAAGTGGACGAGACGATGGAACAGAAGATGAAGGCAGAGCAGGAGGGAAGGAAGGAAAAAGAGATGGAAGAGAGAACATCAGTAGAGGAGACCAAGGGACAGATCCTGAAATTGCAAGAGAAGCTTTGGGCCCGACAGGAAGAGAAGCACCAGCTTTTCCTGCAACTCGAGAAAATTGTACACGAGGAAGAAAAACGGAGGCGAAAGGAGCAGAGTGACCCGGCCACGCTGACATCAGCTGCAAACCCGCAGGCCTGACTGTCCACACAGGAACTCATCTGCTCAGCATGCAGGGGAGCCCTGGAGGGCAGCCGTCACCCGGGGAACCTCATGGCAGCTGACAGAGCCAAACAGATGTTCAGACCCCAAGGGCTGACAACCCAGCCCTGCGTGGGCTCAGCAGCTGCTTGCACAGAGACCCCCGAGCACGGGCAAGATCAAGGCAGCGCCTATGGGACTGCTCAGCCCCCACCTCGCTATGGACCCACTCGACCCACCTAGAGTCCTAGGCAGCAGCTCAAAGCATCCTCGGCGTTTCCTGCAGCGCAGTACCTGTCGCGGCCGCAGCCCTACGCCACGCACAGCCCCGTTCAGCCCATCCAGACAGGGTTCCTCCCGCCTGGAGGTGCTGTTGTCTTTGCAAAAACAGAAGGAACATGCTAACCAGCAAACTGGCTTCTCTGACTCATCCTCCCCGCGCCCCAGGGGTCCCCAAGCTTTGCATCCCACCCTGGGATTCCTAGCTTCCCTGTAGCCTCCCCGCCATGCAGAAGCAACCAGTAGGAAAGTCAAGCTTTGCAGCGACCAACCAGCCTAGTCCCCGGCTCCCTTTCATCCAACACAGGCAGAAACCGCGATTCTACCACAAGTGACCATTAAAATTTATCTGCAACCACAACCCCACTTCCCCCCTGCCACCATGGGTGAGGGTCCCCATGTGTCCTAGTCCAGGTCAATAAAATCTGCCATTGCTCCTGAAAAAAAAAAATACAGCTTCTCAGGCTCCCCTTCTAAGAGAGCGTCATCTGGCAGGTCCAGGAGAGGGCACAGGATTCTGTGTTTGAAAAGCCCCCTGTCCCCCCACCAGCTAATTCTGGCAAGAAGGCTTAGGAACCACTGCTCAGATCACTTGACTCACAGAGGGTCAAATCTGGAGGCATCTCAAGGACCCTCTGGCTCAGCCCACCCATGATGCAGTTGGGAAAATTGAGGCTTATCCTGGGTCACTGGGTGGCTCAGTGACAGTGCTGACTCAAACCCAGGTGTCCTGGCTTCCAGGCTGGGATGCTTGCCCTCCTGCTAAGCCATCTGAGGGAGCAGCAGGAAAGTCCTTCTAGTTCAAGGCTGGAGGTCAGGCCTGGCACAGAGCAGGACCTTCCTGGAGATGTGCTGGATGGGAATGAAGGGCCTTGATGGGGGACAGATAGTCTCTGTTTTTGCCCACGTCTCCCTGTTCCCTGGAGAACGAGGAGCTTATGACAGCGCTCTGTGCAACACATGCGAACACACACACAATGTGGGTGGGCGTGTGACTGGACCAGGCCACCCCAGTTCTTACCCATCATCGCTACGTCCCTCCTCTTGGGACCTATAATTAACAAACCGTGTTTCTAATCTCAATCGCCTCCTGATCTGTTGGTCTTACCGCACCTAAACAATAACAACGCCATATTTTAAAACACCCCCGAAGCTCAGTTTCCCCTTTTATCACCTGGGGTGTGTCCACCCACCCTGCCTCACGGGGTCTCAGCAGGAATCAGAGGTCACGATGCTGTAGAAAGCCTAGAAGGTCCAGAGGTCCCTACAGACGAGAGAAGGCGTACTCGATCCCAAAGACAGTCCTTCAAGGACGCCACCATCAGATGGCCTCCTGACCACACCTCTTTGGGGCATGTAGGGCCAGAACGATCAACCCTCTCTCCAGATATGTAAACTGAGGCTCAGCAAGGTAAAAGACTTACCCAAGGTTAGCCGAAGGTCCTGGACTAGAAATCAAGATGTGGGGGAAGGTGTAATGCGGGCCAGCTGGGGTTAACTAGGAGAGGCTCCCGGAAGAGATGGAGCAGCGGGAAGGCGGGCACACGCTGCAAACACGCACACGTGCACATGCATGTACGCACACCCCCGCGTTCACACCCCCTCCTCCTGCCAGCCCTGAGAGAATCAGGAATGCATTCAGCGCAGAGGACGAGCTAGACAATTACTCTGTCACTGCAGCTCCTAATTTCTCCGTCCTTGTCCTCGGACACAATTGGGAGTTTCTTTTAGGCTCACAATTAGGCTCCTTTTTCAACTGGCATTGTTTCCGCACCTCACCACGTGACTCCGCTCTCCCCGAGCTGTGCAGCCCTCTCAGCCCAGCGGAGCCTGACAAATCCTTCCCACAACGTGGACGTCTCAGGCTCAGAATAACCTCCCCGAATAAAACCAAAACCCCGAGGAAGCGATTCCAGGTGACTCAGAGCATTCTGTTCCCAGCAGCATTTCCAGCAGCTGCTTTCTTCCCAGCTCTCAAACACGTCTCCTCTACAGTAAGCATTCCGACCAAGTCCAGGGACAGCCGGGGAGGCCCACTGCACCAAAGACCCCAAACGACTGGACCACAATGATTAGACACGCCCACCTTCCCACCTTGGGTGCGTTAGAGGTCGTGGAAGAAAGACATCTGGTCTCTTGTGTAGATGGAGAATGATGACAACTGCAGTGGAATTGTCACTACAAGTACTTGCCACTTACGCTGTGCCAGACACTGTTCCAAGCATTTCACATTTATTAGCTCATTTAGTCCTCACGCCAACTCCGTGAGACTGCTTTTTGTGAGCCCATTTTACAGGTGGGAGCACTTATCAAGACGGAGACCATCCGACAAGCGAAATCAGCATCTTTACCTGGCAGGGACCCTTGGAGCAGAGAAATGGCTACCCCTCTGGGGAGACATGCGTACTCCAGCGTACCACAGTCTCCACTGCGCCCTATTGCTTACACCCTGTCAGCCTGGCTCATTCAACTGACACGCTCCACCCCTGCAGGTGTCTGCGTTTTCAACCCCTACACTGTGCTGCCTTCTCCCCTGTACTTCCTCTACCTTCATCCAGTTCTTAAGGAATCAGATTCTGAGACCTGCACATCTACCAAAAGCTCCATCCTCTTCCTTCCTTCAGACGACTCCTCCAGGAAGCCTTCCTTGTTTAACCATCGATTCTGCAAATGTCTGAGCTAAAAAAAAAAAATTCTTGGAGGTCATCTGGTCCTAACCCAGCTGTTACAGATAAAGAGACTGAGGCCCAGAGAGCTATGAAATAAATGCTGCTCCCCCACTTCACCTGGTCATCAAGCCCTGTCCCACCAAGAAGGTCCCCACTCGCCTTCCTACCTGTGGAGGTGAGGTAGAGCTAGAGCTGTTCTCATGCCCATTTTACAGATAAAAGGCCTGAGGCAAGACTCTGGGTCTCTCTTCACAGCATTTGAGGCTGCTCTCGCTTGCAAGGTCTCCCTGACCACAAGTGAAGACCGACTCTCCCTCTCATTATCTCTGGCTCTCCTCTTAGTCCCTGAGCTCTAGGACCAGGTCTGGGTCCTCCTTGCCTTTGCCTGGGCACAGGCATCAGAAAGCCCGAGCCCAGGGCCCCCACTGACCCTCGTCCTGAGACTCAGGCCCCTTCATTCTGCCTCCTCCCTCCACATCACACCCACCCCGACGACACTCTCTTGCTGGCCCAGGCAGGGCCTGATTCTGCCCCAAATTTCCCAGCTGAAGAAGGAGCATCACAGAGGCTAAATATGACCCGAAGTCACAGGTGCTCCCAGCAGAGCTGTGCCCAGCACCTGACCCCTGACCTTTGACCCCTCTTCACAGTGTTTTCCACTCCACTCTGCATTGACCCTCACCAGAAGCCAAGAAGGGACTCTGCAACATCACTGTGACCATTCCCCTCTCTTGGACCTCCCTCCAGGGATCCCGACCACCTGGAAGTCATCCCCTTTCCTGGCTAGAGTCTTGGACCCACCCCAAGAAAGTTATTTTCTCAGCATCTTTGATACCCAGGTCCTGGCAGATCCCTGAGCACCCCACCCCTCCCCCCCCCAGGACCCTGCCCATCTCTGATACCCGCAGCGCCATCTGTACATCTGTGCGGGTTGCACACTGCTCCCCCGGCACAGCCACCTGGCCGCAGTCCTAATTGTCACTCGCTAGGCATCGCCATACGTCCTATGTGGTGCAGCTGCCAGCTGCAGGGACTGCTGTGGCAGCAGCCCGCCACTCCGCAGACGGGGGAGCCTCGCCATCCCCTCTCCTCCCCGCCCTCTTCCACCCCAAGGCCACCAAACTCCTTCAGGCAACTGGGGGTGGACCTCCAGGAGTGACAAGAAGGTTCCCAAGAGCAGGAGAAATCTTGCTTGGCTGTAATTAAACTCTGCCACCGTGCAGGCTGCAGACAAAAGGGAACCTATAATGGGATTAGAACTGTCATAAATTAAAATCATAAATTCAATAAACGCCTTATCAGCCTCCCTCTGGAAACAGCTGGCCCACAGCGGCTGGCTTTGGTAGGCATAATATAATGGAAGGGGCCATGGGCAGATGGGTCAGTGCAACCAGGCAGGCTGCAGGGGTGGAAGACTGCGGCCCAGCTGCCAGCCCAAGTGGATGGGACAGGTCAGGGGGCCCGTCTCCACAGAATGCTCCCGCTGACAGTGCCTGAGAACCAGCAGCTGCACCCTATCGCCTCCATGATTTAATCCAGCCCAGCTCCTCACCAACTTCCTGCCTTAGAATTGCTGTCATGTGTCTCTGCCACCCACCACATGGGCACCATAAATGGCCTTCGTGGGGTGTGGTGGAAGGACATACTTTGACAAAGCAAACTTCTGGGTTTCAACCCTAATCTGGCACATGAGAGTGTCATGACCTTGAACAGGTGTCTGTGTGTGGGTGCTTTCGTCTTCACCGGCATCATGAGGGCACCTTCCATCCACCCTTCCTCTCATTCTCGCATTCTGCACGTAGTTACAGAGTTCTAACTGAGTGCCAGACCGTGCTCACCCCTGGGGGAGATAGCAATGAGCAAGACACGCAAGGTTGTGGAGCTGACATTCCAATGGGGGAGACATACATAAGCAGGCAAGTTCATGAATAATGGATTCTCATTGCGGAGGGACCTAAAGGAGGAGCCCAGAAGACCTAACCAAGGTGGAAAGAGGAACAGGCAGTAAGAGAAGATTTCTGTGAAGAATTAAAGCTTCAGTCTGAAGGGTGAGCCAAGAGAAGAGGGTGGGAGAAGCATCAAGAGCTCTTAACATAGGAAAAAGCATGTGCAAAGGCCCTGGGGTAGGAGCCGCAGGCAGTAGGGGATCCTACTTTTATGGGACCTAAAGTATATACAACTTGGGTAGGGAGCAAGGGCTTTTTTTTTTTTAAGAAAAAAATGCAAAATTGGGTATGAAAGTTAATGTTTATTTAGAATGAAATAAAGTTAATGTTTATTGAAGTGAAAACTGTGACAAATTATACGTTTTATAAAGATGAAAAATAGTGCAAAGATCACAAAAATCCAGGAGAAAATATATTTTTATTAACTGCTTGACACATTTCTATAATATCTTCTTCTTACATTTTTGCCTGCATTATCTTGGATTCCTTCGTAGGTCAAGATTTTGTAGTATCAGGAACCAGTCTGAAATGAAGAACACTCTATCTAGGATGAGAAGTATAGTAAATGGAATAAACAAAGGAATGAACAGAGTGAATTAAGAAAAGGATCAAATGCCCTATCTAGAGGACAGGAAAGCCAAGGACACATAATCAGAATGGCAAGAGATAAGATGCCAAGACTATAAAAATAATTCAAGGAGCATATGAGATATTATTAAGGGTCCAAATATCTGTCTGATTGGCATAACTGAAGAAAATCAGATGTTGAACAGCTGTTTGAAGAAATAATGATGGAAAACTTCTCTCTCTCACCTGGTGAAAGAAATGGACATAAAACCCCAGGAAGTTCAGAGAATTTCAAAAATCAAGAATCCAAAGAGGCCCACACCAAGACACATCATAATTAAAATGCCAAAGGTTAACTACAAAGAAAGAATATTAAAAGCAGCAAGAGAAAACCACATAGTTACTTATAAGGGAACACTCATAAGACTGGCAACTGATTTCTCAAAAGAAACTACCTAGGACGGAAAGGCTTGGCAAAAAAATATTCAACAGGAGGAAGACCCAGGATCTACAACCCAGAATAATTTATCCCGCAAAGCTATCATTTAGAGTTGAAGGGCAGATAAAGAGCTTCCCAGACAAAAATAAGCTGAAGGAATTTATCACCACCAAGCCAGTATTACAGGAAGTGTTGGAGGGACTTCTTTAAGAAGAAAAAAACATGTATCAAAAACAGGAATAAAAGATGGTAACAACGACATTCCTATCAATAAGCACCTTAAATGGACAAGAATTAAGTGCTCCAGCTAAAAGAGTGGATGAATGGAAAGGAAAACAAGACCCCTATGTGTTGCCTGTAAGAGACTCACTTCAGATTAAAAGACACGAACTAAAAGGAAGGGGATGGAGAAACATATTGCTTTGATGGGCCTAGAAGGTATTTAAGTCAGACAGAGAAAGATAAACACTATATGATTTCATTTATCTGCGGAATCTAAGGAATAAAAAGAACAAAATAATCAAAAACAGGTTCACAGATATAGTGGACAATTTGATGATGGACAGAGGGGAGGGAAGCATGGGGGGCTGGGAGAATGGGGTGAAGGGTTAAAGAAGTACTAATTAGTAGCTGATGGATGGACACAAGGATGGGGAGCATGCCATAAGTAATGCAGTTAGCATGAATACACTGGCTAGGTGGAGGGTCAGGGGAGGGAGGGAGCAATTGGGGAGATTGTTTTACAAACTATGTAGATGTCTAACCAATGTGCTGTATACTTGAAACTAATTAAAATAAATTTTTTAAAAAGATTTTGTAGTATCATTTTCTAGAGAGAAGATAGAAAGATAATGCTCCCGGCAAGAATGAGTGAAACACACACACATATATTAATCTATATACACATAGAATACATACATAGATAATAGGTATATTTTGTTATGTGGGGTGCATAAGACATGTGGCTTCACACAGAGACACACTTATTATTTGTAGAGCTGCTGTACGTTTGTGCCCTACTGTGGTCAGCAGAATAATGGCCCCTAGATACATCTATGCCCTAATCTCCAGAACCTATAACCATGTTAGGTTACCTAGTAAAGGGGAATTAAGGTTGCAGATGGAATTATTAAAAGAAGGAAATTATCCTCAATTATCTGAGTGGGTTCAATATAATCGCAAGGGTCCTTAAAAGTGGAAGAGGGATAGAGAAGAGAGAGAACCAGAGAGATGGCAGCATGGGAAGGACTTGGCTTGACATAGATGGAGGAAGAGGCCACAAGCCAAGGAGCATAGGCAGCCTCTAGAAGCTGGAACAGGCAAGGAAACATCTTTTTTTCCCATTAAGCCTGCAGGAAGGCGTGCAGCCCTGCTGACACCGTGAGTTTAGCCCTTGATTTGAGACCATTTTAAACTTCTGATCTCCAGATCAGAAGATAATTAAATGTGTCATGTTTAAGCCACTATGTTTGCGAAAATTTGTTAAAGGGGTAACAAGAAACTAATACGCCTACAAACTCAGGAATTCTGATCAATGCTATTTTACATGATTACCATCAAAGAAGAAATGCACACTCACGCACACACACACACACGCACGCACACACACGCATGCATGCACACGCACACACACATGTATTTGATCCGTTCTCAAGTATGTTCCTTACTGGAGAGAGCTCTTATTTTGACAAGGCCTCCCTGAGAACCCAACCCTTCACTTAAAAATGTCCACATTCAAAGACTGGCTTCCCACTCTACATATGTCAAACCTTCTGGGCTGAGCACCATAGGACACACTCATCTCACGCATCGACCCCTGGCCTTGTGTCTTCATGGCATGACCTTGGGTGAGTCATGCCAGAAGGAGGAGAGCTCCTTACATAGGCTCAGAGACTGCGAACCATGTACACAACTCCCATGAAACTCACACTAAATGAATCCGTCGCTCAGCTTTGTTTTGGATGAATTCTAAAACTGCCCATGGCCCCTCCAGCACCCCCTGACCCTAGGGTGGGGGAAGGTGGTAAAGTCAGACTGGGTCATAGGTAGCAGCATCTACATTAGCAGCTTTTACAATCACACCTGCTCGTGTGGGCACCATGCTGGCAGCAGGGACCTGTGCAATAGAAGGAGCCCTGAGCCTTGAGTGCCGGGGCTTGTGGCAAATCCACACTTGCTCCAATAAATTAACTCAAAACAGAAACAGTGCCTGGGGCACAGAGAGCCTGGTGGAGTGAGGCAGGGCACGAGGTAGGCCTGGGGGGCTGGGCTAGACCAGGCAAGGCCTTATAGCTTAAAGCAGGGCCTTGAACCTGTCCGGCCCACACCAGGGGTCAGCAGGACAGCTGCCAGGTGGCGAGCAGACTGCAGGAGGAGCCCCTGGACACTGGGGAGGTCACTGCAGGAGTCCTAGCAGCACCATGGAGGCCTGGAGGGGCTGAGGATGAGGTGAGGATGGGGAGATGGGAGAACCACTTAGGAGGCCGCAGCCATGAACTTTGGGACGGGTTGGAGGCGGGGCTTGAGGAAAAGGCAATCAATGTCAGGGGCGACTTCAACCTTCTAGCTGAGAGACAGGAGGACTCAAAGGGGTGAGGGCTCCAGGAGCAGGAGCCGTGAGGGAGAAGAGGGGACCTTGTACACCCAAACCCCTGTCCCATCCCAGCCCACAAGACAGAGAAAGGAGTCTTGCCTCACTTCCCTTGCAGCCAAATGACCATACTGGGATGAGACTAAGAATGTCCTGCCACACTATTGTGACACTGGGACCTCGGTCCAGAGCAAAAAACTCACAGAAACAGAAACAGGATTCTGTCCTTGTGGACAGCACTCCCACAGCCTCTCAAGACCCGCCATTTCCAAACCCAAGGCTTCCCCCACCTCTCAAGCCCCCGTTAGCCACTGGGGTCTCCATCCCCCGCACCCCAACTCCCAAGCCAAGGCCAGAGTCATTGCCAGAGCTTATTAAGCCTCTAATTAATTGAATTTTTCCCCCTCATTGCATGCTGTTAATTAGGTTCTTATAGTAACAAAGACTATTATTCTTGGAAGTAATAACTTGGACCAGGAGGCGGTTTTAATGTTACTTATAATTGCTGCAGGAGGTGGGGTCCTGGGCTCAGGTGGGCGGGACTAATTCAGGAAGGTCAACATGATTTTCTTATTTAAAAGGTGACTTCTGGTTTGTCTTAATGTTGCTCAGCATCTTCCAGATTTCCTACACTGTAAAGCACTATTTTTATACTATCAAAAGTAAACAAACAAACAAAAACATAAATTTAAGGCAGAGAAGGCCTTAGCGTGTTTAGGAAGATAGTACCTGGGAGAATGAAGCCACAACATGTTGGGCTTAGGGGGTGGGGGATGGGCTCCTTTGGCTCCCACAGTGTCTGTTCCAGGCTGTCCTTTTTGGTCCCCTCTCCACGAGCCCGCAGCTAGTAAGCACCAACACCAGAACACGACGGCAGGGCTCTCCGACTCGAAGCCAGAGAACTAATGCTGACCCAAGCGGAGTTATAAAAAGAAAACAGCTGGGAGCACTGTCTCCCCCAGATCAGGAATCAGAAGACCACGATGAGGAACAAGAAGCATTGGAAATTGCTAAGTCCCTCCTACCTCGGTCTCCCAAGTTCACAGAGCTTGCATCGCAGTGAAAAAAAAAAAAAAACAAAGAAATAAGTAAACAGAAAATAAACTAAAAGAGAAAACTGTGGGTGCAGAAAAACGTGCCTTAGCTAAGATGGTCTGGGCCTCCTTGAGGAGATGACAGTGAAGTTGAGATCAAAAGGCTGGGGGGAGGAGGGAACCCCAGTCACCCAGAGGAGGTGTCTGTGTTTATCTCTCAGGAGGGGCCTCAGTGCACTGCCCATCCCCCACCAGATTCCTGCCTCCTCTGCAGCAAAGCACAAAGCTATCACTCACACTAGCAGAAGCACCAACTAGCCCTCAGCGACACCTCAATTAGCCTCAAGGTCTTAATGCCATCATTAGCCTGGCTGTGGGAGGGGAGGGGAGTAGAACAAATCTGATTCCCGAAAGGACCTGTGAGGTCAAAAAGGGGCCAGACAGAGGCCGAAAACCCCTGGCTCCCCAGTGGGAACTCATTTGGCTCTCGCTCAGTTCTCCCAGGATGCAGCAGCTGCTTGCCAGAAGCAGGAACGTCCCTGGCTGCTTTCTTAGGCCCCCATCCTCTGCTGCCGCTCCGGAGGACCGTATTGGTCAGAGCGCTTAGGTGCAGAGGTGTGCTGGGAAACGCTTAACAAGCAGCTCTCTGAAAGGGGAAAGCCCTCAATTGTAGCACCTGCCAATTTCCGTGGTGTAAACGCTCCCACTGCGGCCGGTTTCAAACTACCCACCTGACGTCAGCAAAAGCTGAGTTGGGAAGAGTCTGCCCGGCACACCGCTGCTTTACGTGTGATCCCGAGCAAGTCGCCTCATCTGCAAAGTGACAATTGAATGAGACAGGTAGGTAACCATCGCCATCCGGAAGGGCCTGACACAGGTCGATGATGGTAAAGTAAGGATTTCCTTCTCCCTCCCTTCTCTCTTGTTTAACCATCTGGGCAGGGATGCGGTGGGGTGGATTTGAGGGGTAGGCAGTAGGACAGAGAATGCAGAAATGAATTCCCACTTTCAGCCAATGCCCAGAGCAGAGTCTCGCCTACGGAGTGGTAGCAGAGGGGTGCAAAATATAATATGATTTAGTCTCCCCAAGACAGGAACGAGGCTTGGGTGGTTCATCCCTGTATGCCCAGCCCCCAGCCCAGTGCCCAGCAGGAAACAGTAGATGCTAAATAAATGTTTGCCAGATGAGTGAATGAATGAATCAGCGTCCTCTCCAAATGGCGGGTGGTAGGTAGTCTCCTCCCTCTCTCAGCCCGGGCACGTGCTTGACGGGTGGTCTGAATTATGGGTCACCAGTCAGGCAGCCCCCAGGACACTGAAAAAATGTCCTGAGGCCTGCGGATGGGCCTGTGGTGCTGTGTGAGAGCAGGTTAGAGACGGCCCTGTGATTAATCACGGCGACCGCCTGGGAAATAAATATCGCATTGCCCTAGCCCTTCCCATCTCAGCCTCTAATATCCTTCCCGCAGGAAGAGGCCTTATTATTCAGGGCCTGCGGTGACAGCTAACGAGTAAATCAGTGGCCTGGAGATTACTCCCTGGGGAAATTGGATGTAGCTTCTGGTGACGGCCACTCTTCAGGGGCTGCGTGGGGACAGGAGGGGTCACTTGGGGCAGGAGTAGGGGCAGGGGTGGGTATGGAGAGAAACTCCCTGTCCATCTTCCTGCTTCCCATGAAGCTCGCCTGGTTGGGAACCCCACTCCCACCCCCACCCCTGTGTTGTCCCTTTCCAAGCTCTCATTCAATGCTCCCACCCCAATGTCCAGGCTGTCACTCGCCTTTCTGAGACAGAACCAGCTCATTGGTGAAATACACAGAGGCACAATTCAGACGAAGCATCATATGGTCTCCTGGGTGGCCGTCCTTTCCAGAGCCCTAAATTCTGGACCAAAACCCACCCTCCTAGGCTGGACTAAGTGGAATCATATCCACTACTTACAAATGATGAGATCACATCTGCTTTCCTAGCGTTGACACCTAATTCTTTACTATTTGCCTGGCACATAACAGCCCCTCGATAAATATTTGTTGGATGAATATATGGATAAATGAAGGCATAAGGAAATGGTTACAGAACAGGAAGGCATAGGTGTGCATTTTTCATCTATTTCTCTGCCTCATTATGTTTCTAATATTTCCAAGGACACACCACCACTTTCTGTCACAGCAGCACTATTATTCACTGGGTTACACTAATTTCTTCTAGTCTCTTGCTTCAGGCACTGCTAGTTTTGCTTCCTTTTCTCCTACTGACAGAATGTCACCACCCTAAAGTCCTCTTCCGCCCACCCAGATGGTGGGCGCCATAAGCAAACTGGCCCCTGGCTAGCATAATGTCATTCTACATGCCCAGCAGGCCCCCATGGGACCCTTCATAGTCAGCATTTCAGATGCTGGGCCAGACAAGGAGATATTTAGGGGGGATAAGGGGGCTCTCCTGTTGCCTTGAAACCTCATGGGGGAGCCAAGTTCTGGGGACAAGTGCCCATTGCAGAGAATGGGGAGCCATGGACTTGGTAAAAGTTCAAGACCCAGTTCCACGCTCTCCCCAAGGTCAACAGGACACAGCAGTGCCAGCCCTGCTGCCTGCCACTCTGGCACATCTTTCTCCTAATTATATCTGAATTATGCAAATCAATACCGATGTCAATATACGGTTTCCTCTAACAAGTTGAGAACATGCAAGAAGTGAGGACCTGAGGAGACAGAGGCCCATGTAATTAAGGGTGAGTTTCTCTGTTTTTCTCTTGGCTGAGGGAACAGATGGCTGCGTGACCACCCTAGAGGAGAGAAGGTCAGGGGACTCAGGAGGCAGAGGGCGGATGGAGCACGTGGGCCGGAGTGGGGAGGGAGACTGGCGCCATGCAGAGAGCATGGTGGCTGTAGCGCCAGTCACCGTGTCAAATCCTCCGAAGGGGATGTCGGGAGCTCGGGAACACAGAGCAGGTGCAGTCTCTTCCTCCGTGGACGTGGGCTAAGATGAAAGAAATGAATGAATGAATGGTAAAGCTGTCATTCGTTGGAGCTTTGCTCCGTGCCTCTGTGAAGCACTGTACTTCCACGCTCTCACTGAATCCTCAACACCGAGTTAGATTCTGCTACGACCCCATTTCGAAGATGAAGATAGTGAGGTCGGAGAGGTGAACGTCCTGCCAAGGTGTCATGGCCGTAAGTAGAAGGCTGGACACCAACCCCGGTTGTCCCGCTGTACCCACATTGCTTCATTAAGTGCAATAGACAGACCACGGACAAGCAGAGTTGCCTATGAAGGAATGGAAGAGGGGACAAGGATATGGGGGCCTTGGGCAAGGGACCCCCTCCTGCAGGCCCCTCACGCAAGGAGGAAGCACCAGGCCTGGGCTCCGGGAACAGAAAGGTCATCTCAGGGCCTGGCTTAACTCTCTTTGGAGTTTATGCCCAATCTCCTCCCAAGATAGAGACAGGAACACACCTGAGAAGCTCTTCATGTGTTCAATCAACAAACACTCTCTAAGCTGAGGGCCCAGCACGAGGCACTGTAGAAAAGTGATTAAGAGCCTGGCCTGCATCAGGTCCCAGCTCTGAGACTGGTACCCATCTGGCTTACGACAGTTACTCTCTGCCTCGGTTTTTATGTCTCTAAAATGGGACGGATAGCAGTGCTTGATACATAGCAGGTGCGCAAGAAATGTTAGCTATTGTGATGGCTCAGGGCAGGAAGAATGAGGCTCCTTGAGGAGCTTGGAACATAAGGAGAATAGGGGAAAGAGCACTGTGATAAGAGAGAAATAATGGTAAATAGAAAGTCAGTTATGGGTGTGAATGAAGGGACAGTGGGAGACCAAGAAGGTAGCACTTACCCTTTTCCGGCTAAGTGCTTTGAGGAAGCATGGAGCAGTCAGGGAAGGCTTCCTGTAGGTGATGACACTAGGGCTGAGTCGTAAATGATAAGTGATGCTCACCAGGTGGACAAGAGCAGCAATGGCTTTCCAGGCAGAGGGCTCAGCCTGCACAAAAGCCTGGAGGCATTCAGGATATCTGCAACAGGCAGTGGCAAGAGCTGATGCTGGAGAGGTGGGCGGGGCCTTGCCTTCCTGAGGCCTTGGATGCCAGGCTAAGAGGTTCAGATTTCATCCCAGAAGTTCCAGGAAGACCCAGAAGAGGGACAAAAATGAGTCTTGCGACTTCAGAAAAGTTGCTCTGAAGCTGAGTCGGATGGGGCTGGAGCAAAGGGGTTGAGGCAGGAGGCAGGCTGGGTCCTGGAACCTAAGCCCCAAGCTCCCGGCTTCCAGCCCGACAACTCCCTCCGGGGGGCTGCTGTGGGCGCCAGAGCTCAGCGGGACCAGAGAAGTCATTAGTTGCTCCACCGCGCCTCCGGCCATGGTCCATTTGCTGCCTTTCTTGGTCTGTTTTGGAACTGTGAAATGAGCCCTAGTCTTCAAGGCAGCCATAATAACCAACCCAATTCTGACATTTAAATTACAGATGGCATTTTCAATTAAACAGGCGCTCTCAGCAGGTTTAATTTAGCTATCAGTTCTGGTCTGTTCTTTAAGTGCTTGAAAAAAGGGGAAAAAAAAGAAAAAGCCAGCAGTGAATTCTAGATCTCCTTGCAGGAGGGGGGAGGGTCTCCAAGATGTGACGCCAGTTCTCAACTTCTGGCTCCCCCCGGGGACTCATGCAGCCTGCTGTAAACAGTTACGCTCCACTGAATTCACCCTTGTGAATTCAGACCCAGAGGCACTCACAAAGCCAGCCTCCCAGCTACAAATCCAGTGGCACTGGGGTCATCATTGCCACAGGTGTGCAGAGGCTGTGCCTCTCCCACCTGACCAGAGACACAGTAAGAGAGTCTAGAGCCAGAAGCTCTCGAATCTACTACTAACTCATTGCATGACCTGGAACAACGTACTTAACCTTGCTGAGCCTCATTTTCCCAGCTGTAAAATGAGAATAAAGATGAGCCGTGTTGAAATAAGGGATTTAAGTGTCCAGCGCTGGTGCTGGCTGATGTAAGTGCCCAATAATCCTTGTACTTTCTTTCTCTCCTTGCCTTAAACTGACACCCCTGTCAACTTAAAAGCTCTCCCATTCCGGAGGTTCTCTGGTCTTAGGTGCCAGCAGGGTGCTGTCCGTGGTGCTGAACCTCACCTACTGCTTCCTCGCAGTTCCAGGTGGGTTATCTCCCTACCCCCAGCCTGGTCAGCTTGCTCTGAGAATCTCACTCCACCCAAGGCAGCCACTGCAGGTGACCTGAGGGACAAAAGCCCAACTTTTCCCTGAAGGTCCTACTTCTCCATATCCAAAGTGACTTAAACTCGGGTGGGGCGAAGAGGCACCCAAAGAAACAGCAAGACTGGTCCCTGACCCCTCACGCATATTGACACAGCAAATCTCCAGCTTCAGGGCTCCAGCAGGTTGTGCCTGAGGATTTTGTCACGCCAGGTTGACCCTGGCTCTCCTTTGAGGTTCTGGACAGTGTGTAGATGGGCTGCCGTCTCTGGCCACAGTGTGTGCTGGTTCCAGTATACCGGGGGGACGCTGGCTTTGGAGAAGCTGCAAGGGGCCAGTTAGGGTGTATTTGCATGGACTGCCTGGCTCCTCACCTCCAAACCAAGTTCTGATTGGTTTGGAATTAGGGCCAAGAAAAGGAGAATGCAGAGGTTATCACCCCCACTTTATAGTCCAACTGACAAAAAGCCCAGAGAAAACCAGAAATCCACCCAGGGTGTCCGGTCAGGTCCAAAGCTCCAGTCTGCCCTAAGACCAGCAGACAGGATGATGGTGGGTGGGGGAGGGGACAGACATGAGACTGAGGCCCAGAATCTGGTTACAACCAAGACTGTGTGTTCGGGGCGTGGCTAGATCTGCAAGGGGGGGGATTTATAAGAGAGAAAACTGTTTGGCTCCGGGAGAACCTTACATGCAGAACACGAAGCCCTTTCTCTACCACGTGCCTCATCGGCTCTGCGACAGACACTGCAACCCCATTTCACAGGGACAGGAGCTGAGGTTCAGAGAAGTGGAGCAACTTGCCCGAGACCGCCCTGGGAGAAAGCAGCAGCAGCATGTGGACTTGAACTCTGGACTTGGAAAGTCCCATTCTTCTTGTCCTCAGGCCCCAGGCCGCCTTACTCAGGAGAGAAAGAGAGCTGGCCGGAGACAGGAAGGGCCAGTGCCTGGCCTAAGGGCAAAAAATATGGGGCCTGAAACTGAAGCTCCAGAGAGGTTCAGACCAGACTCAAGAAGGCAGACGGGTGTGTGAACCCACACACATGCAGCCCTATGCACGTTCCAGACCGGGCACACCCGGCCTCAGGTAAGGCTGAAGCACCATCTTCCCAGGCGACTCACCTACTTTCATTCACCCTCCCGCGCTGTCCTGTCCAGCAGTTCTAGTCTGTCTCCACCCCGTGTCTTCCCAGCCACAGCTTTTAGGGACAGCCGTGACTAGCATCTCCCCATTTACAGGCCTCCCACCTCTCTACTATGTGCTGGACCCAGGAGGGGACTTGAGCCCCCTCCCTGCACTTCTCAAAACCAGATCAATACCAAAGTCCTCAGGAAGCACCAGGTGTGTGCCCAACGCTTTATGCAGAATAAACTTAACTCTATCAGGTAGGCATCGTTATGTCCATTTAAGAAAAAAAAAAACTTTATTGAGATATGGAGAGGTAAGTCACTTGCCCAAGGCCACCCAACTGGCTCGTGAACCCAGGTCTTAGCTGCATTTTTCCAACCATGCCCTCTGTTCCAGGCTGGCGGCTGTGAGATGAGGGTGGGCAGAAAAAACAGGGAATTATGGAAAAGCTTCCTTTCTAAATTCCCTTAGTCCAGGCCTGCATTCTTCACCAGGTGCCCCCAGCCCCTCCTCAGGTCTACGAACCCTAAAGATGCTTCTGTCTCCCCCTCGCAGGGAATGAACAGGCTGGGGAGGGTCTGGGAGAGGCGCAATGGAGGGGCGCAGAGCCAGCGGCTGCTAGGGGCTGGTCAGGGCAAGGAGCGGGGATGCCCGGCCATGGGGGAGGGAGCCCGAGGAAGTAGAGTGAGGAACCACTAAGAAAATGGGAGAAGGATGGGTCCCAGTCCACCCTGAGACAAGAAACTTCCATCCTCAGCGGGGACTCAGAGATGTCCAGGAAAAACGGGGAGATCAGCACTCCCGCAAGGCGCACCCAGCTCTGCCACGCCCCTCTCCCTCCCCTCCAACCCCGCCCTCCTCCTCTCATTTCCGTATGCCCCCTCTACCGCCCTCAGCTGCCCTTGCCCAAAGGGAAAAGGATTCCCCCTCTCTGGATAGCCCCCAAATATCCAAGAGATGGTAATAGGGTCCCTCTTGAGTCCAAAAAGCAAGATTTTCTTTCCCTCAAGCTTCTGGATCAGGGACAGACAAAGCACATCAAGGGCTTGGTCCTGTTACCCTTTCCCCAAACCCCTGTGGGCCACAGGAAGAAGCTCTGATGCCCCCACTCCCTGTCCCTCCCGGGGTCTCTTGCCCTGGCCCCTCTTTCAGAGGCCGGGAGTAGCCTCTACGTCTTCAGGGTAAATATTAATAAAATCTAATATTTCTTTTGAGTATTGACTGAGTATTGGCTACATGGAGTGCTTTACATACAGCGTCCAATTTCATCCTCATGACCACCCACAACGTAGGCCCAATCTTCCTCCCTATTGAACACATGAGGAAACTGAGTGAGGCTCAGAGAGGTCTGGAGCCTTACTCAGAGTCACACAGCCAGGAAGGGATGGACCTGGTCACTCTGCCCTCAGGCCTGAGCTGGGGACCACTCAGAACTGATGCCAAGTTCATTGCTCTGTGCTTCTTCGGGCTCCTGAGACCCCACGTGCCTGGTGGGCAGGGGCCACGCGGTCAGGTGGAAGCCGGGTCCCGTCAGCTCCGCCCATTTCCTACCTTCCTTCCCCCCTGGGCCCAGAGCCTTCCTGGTGCTGGCACTCCCCTCTGCAGCCTGGGTTCTCCTCCCAGCCCATCCATACTTTCCACCCGAAGGACACAGGGATGGGGATGCTGAGCTCCTCCCCCAGTGTGGCCTCCGTTTCCTCATTCGTAACTGGAAAGGTGCAGGGTAGGGGCTGCCCGGAGGGAAACCCCTAAAACAGACCATGCCAGTGGCTCTTCACGGCACGGTGGGTGCAAAACAAGACCCTTTTCTTCTCCATCCCTTCCTCCTCCCCTTCCTTGATCCCTGGGGCAGGTGGCCAGTCACTGGGGTAGAGTGGATCAGAATCTCTCAGATGGAGGCTGGGAGGAGGGGGCTATAATATACAAGGGCAACGACAATATTATAATATGACATCATATGAGGGGAGAATAAAATGATACCCAATGTTCCCACCATACAGGCTAGAGATAATTGAGCTTGGCAAATTGTCCTGGGCATCGGGGTGTTTCCTGCATGGGGTGAATCAGATGGCAGTGGGGCATGAGGAGGGTAGGCAGGGGCAAGTGAAGAGTGAGTAGTCAGTGCTACTGTGGTACAGAGCCCCTATTGCCCCTGTCCAGGCCCCCAGCCCTGCAGAACCCCAGCCTGGACCAGAAGCGGCCCCCTCCCCGGTGACTCCCTCAGTCCCAGCTCATTAGCCCCGAAAACCCTGCTAGAATCAGGACAGGAGGGGGGAGCTGCTTCTGAAGCTAGTTTCTTCCTTTCTTCCTCTGCAGTTCCTGGGCTATATAGGGTGAGGAGTCCCCTGCTCCTGGGGACCCCTAGCCAGGCAGAGGGCTGAAGGCTAGGACTAGCCCGGGGATGGGTAAGGGGAGTAAATGGAGTGGGGGACCATGAAGGAGGCAGGGGGAGTCTGGGTAGAGCCCCTCATATGCTGCCCAGGACACTGCACCCCTCGGTGAACTCTGGAGCGTCACTGTCAGCAGGGCCGTGGCAGCTGAGAGCCTGCCCAGTGACAAGCGCCATGCCGAACACCCACACATCCCCTCCCAAAGCCTGAGAGGGGTGCAGCTCTGTGTTAGGTTTGCGTCCCAGCACCCAGTCCCCCTGCTTCGAGCCCCACAGCATCTTCTCCTTTGCTCGCAGCCTTTGCTGGTTGTCACTGGGTGACGCCACCCAGGCCTTGCCCCTCCCTCTCACCGCAACAGCTGGCTCAGAGGTGAGCACGTGAACCCACTGGACTCAGTGCTGGAAAGACGTAGACCTGGGGGCACCTGGCCCCTTCCGGAGTGAGCCTGCCTGGGATGAAGCCACAGAGAGCCGCAGAGGGACAAAGAGAAAAACCGGGGCCCCTAAATCTAGCTATCCCTGAAAGAGATCTATCCTGGGCTTTTCTGTTACGTGAGCCCCCAAAGTACTGTTTCATTAAACCACTTCGAATTGCATTTCTGTCCTTTGTAGCCGACAGAGCAGCAACCGGTACGAGGATTTTCATAAACCCCATTTTTCAGATGAGGTAAACTGAGGCCCAGAGAGGTCGAGCTACTTAGGCCGAGTCACACAGCTATGGAAGGGCAGAACCAGCGCTCCAGAGAGAAAAGATCCCAGCCCCAGTTTATTCCATCTGAGAGTCCCAGGGGGCAGGGCAGGTGTGGGGGGAGGTACCCCTGGGCCACATCCAGCAGGACCCAGAGAACAAAAGACAAAAAGATAACTGGTCACCCTGGTTACCATGTCCGCTGAGTAGCCTCAGACAAGCAACCTCACCTCTCTGAGCCTCAGGCTGAGAACAAGATGTGTCACTCCCAGAGTTCATATGCTCCCTCAGACAGGAAGGATGGCTGCTTCTTGTCCCCCGCCCCAGAGGACTGTGAGCAGGGACCTTCCCCAGCCCACAACAGAGGCCTCAGTGGCTTGTCAGATGCCCCCTGCCAACACACACACATATGCCAACACACACACACACACACACACACACACACACACACACACACACACACACACTCCACCTGGTTTTAAATGTCTCTCAAAGACCAAATTCAATTTGGTATGTCTCCGCCAGCTCTGCAGTGCAGAACCCGCTGGATGAGGAGCCTGCTTTTCAGAGAATAATTCATTTTCCCGGTGTCGGAGAGGAGAGTAATTGATCCAGGGGGCTGATGCCTCCCTCCCTCCCTTCCTCCCAGGGCCCATCTGATTCCAAATGCAGCCCTGAGACTGTTAGACCAAAGTCATCGCAATAAATAGGAGGGGGGCTTCTGCTCTAATACATTGGATTATTCCACTCGGTGGTGACAAAAAACAAGATTTAATTCCCCAAGAAGGCCAGCCGAGAAAATCATTTTCTTTCCTGCTTCTTCTCCCTTTCCTTTTATTATTTTTTTCTTTAGCTTTTTTTTTTTTTTTTCAGAGACATCCTTGTCCCTATGCAGGCTTTGAGAGCCCCACTGCACCATCCACTGTCACAGACGAGGGTCCACCAACCTAGGTCTTCTTCTGCTGTCCTGGGGAAGATTCAGGACCCTCTCCATCCACCCCCCTCAATCATGGGTCCCTGAGGACTGAGATTTCTATTCAAATTCAGATGCCACTACGGTGCTTAGCACATTGATAAATTATGACAATGACCCTGGGAAAAGGCAAGTTAGTGTCACAGCTCTAACTGTCAGACAGGAAACTAAAGAAGCTTCTTTGGCTACAGAAGTAATTTACTTTTCTACTATTCCTTAGTGAAGTTTCCACTCACTGCCTCCTCCAAGAAGGCTTCCCTGATTAAGGACCAGGTTAGATGTCCCTCCTTTGGGGTCCCAAAATACAGGGGCCTCCCCCTCACAGCCCTTTTACGTTGGAGCTGTAGTTGCCCAATTTTTTCATTTTATTTACTTAACAAACTCATAGACATCGCTTAAACTCACAGACCCTGATTAAAGTGTTTTACAAATATTAATTCATTCAATCCTTGTAGCAACCCTAAAAGATAGGACCTAGGATCAGCCCCATTTTACAGATGAGGAAACCGAGGTCCTACCTGGTTAAGGGACTTGGCCAAGGTCACACAGGTAGGAAAGGTCAGACTGGGAATGCAGATCTGTCCCCCCTCCAGTCATCTGCAAGCTCCCAGAGGACAAGGACCTCACTGGGTCACTGTTGTGCCCTTGGACTACAACACAGAAGCTGCTCAGTAAATGCTTGAATGCTAAGCGCTTCCACGTGTGAACCACAGGTCTCTCCGTGAGACTAAGCTTAAATGTGTTATTTGCAGGACACAGAAATCCCGTTGGCTCCAACTGAACTCTGAAGCCCAAGCCCTCTATCATCCCCATCCCCTGAAAGACCGAGAAACCCCCACGATGGTCAAGTTGTGCTGGGGAGCCCTTTGGTGTGGGGGAAATTTCAGCCTGGAGTGAGACCGACCTCAGGGGGATGGATTGCAGCCTTGCAAAGCCCTAGCTGTGTGACCTTGAGCGAAACTGCACTTCTCTGAGCCTCAGGTTCATCACAGTCTCTCTCTTGAATGGGAAAGATAATAGCACACAGGTGTGCTGGGAGGATTAAATGAAACCACGAGCCAGTGGTGCTTTGAAAACACACCACCTCGCACGTAGTGAGCACGCAGTAGGTATGGAACATCACGGATGATGAAATGTGGATGATGAGGATACTTCTGCCACGCTCAGAAAAGAACAAAACCTTATCAATCCAAGTAAATGAGGCAAGCTCTGAGATCTGGATGAAAGAGTGGATTTTTCTCAATAGTAGAGGTAAGATGGGTGAGTTGCCAGGAATTACCAAGAAGGATTTTGCAAATCACGCACAATCCATTAGCTTCTGGGAGTTACCAAGACGTGGGAGAGTCTGAAAGAGGAAATTACTGGACCAGAAATAGCACTTGACAAGTGTTTCATTCATTCAGAAAGTACTACTGAATGCCTTCCATGGGTATGAAGCCATACTGAGTATGGAAGCCACATGAGTCTGGGAGGGGCAAAAGCTCTGAGGCCCCCTCAGACCCAGGCCCTGGACCAGCTAGCTCTGCAGGTTACAGCTCTCAACCTTTAGACCTGCCTCACAGAGTCTCAGCTTCCTCTCCCATAAATTGGGATGACAATGACAAAATGAAGCCCCCTGCCCAAGGGCTGCTGGGGGGAGTAGATAAGATAAGGTAGATGGGGTAAGAGATCAACAAATGTCAGCTGATCCATTTGGCTTCCCGTCTTGTGCAGAGAACCTGGAGGTGCCGGGAGCTGTGTCTGGAACCCTGGGCCCCTCAGCTCCTCTGAGCGGCAAAGCAGGTTGGCAGGTGAGGTTTCAGGTGAGACAAGGAATAGAGCCAAGTGTTTCTGTCTCCAGTCCATGCTCTTAGCCCTGGATGTCATTGTCATCATAGGTAGGGCCTCCCTGATTCCTAGGAGAGAAGGGAGGAGGGAAAGCGGGGGTGGGGGGTAGTCTGAAGACCCCTGCCTGGAGGTTCATTTATCAAAGGTGACCTCGGAACCGAGCCCATGAGGCTAAGACAGGTCACGGAGGGATCCCCTGAAGGAAGAAAGGCAGAAGAGGATGTCAGGTGACCTGGGACGGAGTTAGGCAAGTGGTCCAGGGTGGGGGGGGAGGGGAGGGAGCTCAGAGAGCAAATGCCCAGTACATGCAGGAGATGGGAATTCCCACGGAGCCTCCTTCTGTGTCCCACAAACATTATCGGGGTTCCATGCTCTTCCCAGCCCTCTCCTTGACTCCAGCCCCTCCCCCATGCAGGGGGTTCTTCTTTACATCTCACTGAAATCTTTCCTGCTGTATCACCAACAGACCCCAGAGGAAGCACTAGGAGATAGATGCCCCCAGCCCTGCCTACCCCTGTCTGCAGAGCTCCTGGCTCAGGGCTGTTAATCCTTCTGACGATTAATTGGCTTTTGTTGGAGGAGAATAAATACCATCTCATCTTAATCTTCCTCATTATTCTCCTTGTTCAGCTGAGTCAACACAAGATTAGGGTTTAATTTATGGGGGAAAAATAGCTAAGTCATTACTCACCAGGAGATCAGAGTTGGATCTGCCTGGGTGTTCTGTGTTCACTGCATGCCCAGAGATCCGTGGAGATGGAGACAGGCTGAGGGTTCTAGGCCCCAGACCGATTGGGGGCTGGGTCCCTGGAGACCACCAGCCCTTCCTAGTCTCATAGGACTTAGATCTCAAAGGACCCAGCCTCCTAAATATTTCTCAGGAGCCGCTGGCATAAGAGCATCCCCAAAGTGGGGCAGAGCGCCCAGCTCCTGCAGACCCAGACTCAGCCCCAAGCAATGGAAAGAAATCAAGCTTTGGGTTCAAATTCCACCTTCTGAGGCCCCTTCCTCTGTGGAGAACTGGGCATGACCAGCCCATTCTGGGTTCTCCCTGGACGATGCTGCCACCTAGTGGAGATTAGAGGAACTAGTCCTTCCTTCCCTCTTACCTCTAGGTGCACAACTAAACATACAATGTTTACCAAAAAAAACAGATTTACAAAGTAAATAAATCATAAAGGGAGGGGACACTTTTTTTTCCATTGCAAAGTGGCTAGAGGGCTCCACCAAGAAATCTAAAAGAAAATTCATCTTACCTCCCCTGACCTTTTAACCGAGACGGCCCAGAAACGCTTAGCGTCCCCTGCTTCTCCTGGGACAATGATATGCGTAGAAGCCCTGGAGCCCCAGGGTCCTTGTCATCTCCAACTCGTTCCTCTTTTCTTCCCCTCAAAGCCCCTGGCGGCTGCCCTTCTCTGTCCCCTGGCATGTGCCCATCTTTGCTCTTGCACCACAGTGAAGTCGCTAGGACTTGAGCTGGAAACCCAGCCTTGACTACTTACTCATTGTATGACCCTGGACAAGTCACCTAACATCTCTGAGTCTTAGCTCTTTCATCTACAAAAGAAGCCACTGAACAGATTGAATGAGCCTGTGGGCTTAGCGCATGAATTGGTACCCATGAGGTCACAACAAACCTTACTGTTGTCACCATCATCGTTATCGTCATCATCATTCATCACGTTACTCTTGAGAAACTTGGTTTCATCAAGTAGCTTGTCAGCTGCTGGTGTCTAACTCCACTCCCTGCCCTTGGCTCCTGCTGGACAGAGCAAAATTTTCCCTTAAAGGACATCAATAGCATACCTGCTTCCTATAGCATTTATACCTTATAAGACCGAGCACACAGTAGGTGCTCAGGAAACTCTCAGGATTGCCTGCCTACATCTCCAACCTCATGTCAAACCACTTCCTCAGTTGCTCACTGAGCTCGGGCCGTGCTGGCTGCCTTTCTGATCAGTAAATAAGTTCATTCCCACCTCAGGGCCTTTGCACTTACTGCTCCCCCAATGTTGTTCTTTCCCCAGATATCCACATGGCTACCTCTCCTCATCATTCACATGTAACTTAGAGAGATCCTCCCTGGTCACCTCCCATCCTCACTCTCTACTTTGTTTACTATACTGTAGAGGTCAAATGTCTAAGTGACTAAGTGACATTACCACTACTATTTATTAGTTGTGTGGCCTCAGGCAAGTTGCTTAAACTCTTTGTGCTTCATTTTTCTCATCTGCGAAAATGAAAGTAATAATAGTTCCCACTTTATACGGTTATTATGGTGAATCAATATGTATAAAGCCCTTAGAATAGTGCCTGGCATGTATATTAAGTGCTCTACCGTGTCAGTAATTATCTTATTCTTTTATTTAGCTGCTTGTGTTTATGTGTTTCTCCATCTAGATTGTATATTCCAGGATAGCAGAGTCCTTGTCTGTTTTATCCCTTCCTGGCAGATAGTAGGTGCTCAATAAATATCAACTGATTCTAAAGGATCTTGGGGGACTTGAAAGCCTCTCTCTCCTTAGCGATGTCCTGGTGCCATTAGGCAAAGTGACCAACCTGTCTGTGCTGTTTCTGGCTTGGACACGCCCCCCGCTGTCCAGAAAGGGCCCGGAGGCGCCCCCTGCTGGACAGTGTAGGTTTTCCTCTTGAAGGACGCTGGTGTCTGCAGTCCTGTAACTGCAGGGTTCTGAGGGGGCCCAGCTCTGCCCCCTAGGGCAGAGACAGGGACGCTGAGGGGTCAAGAGCATGCTCCATGGGGATTGGAACTTGTGCTTCTCCAGTTACTCTGTGTGTCATTTGCCAGGAAAGGATCTCATCCTCGGTTTCCTCGTGTGAAGAAGGGGGACAACAATGCCCTCTCTGGGTTACGGAGATGGTGTGACAGGACGTGCCCTGTGCGTGGTGAGCCTTGCAGGCCCACCTCCCCCGGCCCCGTCAGCCCTTTCACTGGTCAGAGCAGCTGGTTTGTCTTCCCAAATAAATCCTACCAGTGTACTGACAGTTCCTCCAGCGACAGACACTAGGGAACATGGGTCTGGATCGCCCCATTATCCAAGCACCTCAGGTCTCCTCTGTGGGCCCCGTGCCCTGGGGAGAGACCACAGCAGCCTCAGGGCAACGAATCTGGACTCTAGGTTTCTGGCTCTTTCCTCTGAGAGCAGGCATTTGCCCAGAGGTGGCCATGCTGGGCTTCTACCCTCTTACTCACCCCATTCCCACCTCCCTGGCTGCTGGTTCCCATCGTGGCCCCAGAGACCGAGGTTTCCCTGGGCCCTCTCCTGCCTCCCTTCACATTTGTTCTCGGCCCTCGCCAATGCCCTTGGCTTTGGCTGCTGGCCACATACACTGCAACTCCTATGTCTCCAGCCCAGAGCCCCAGACCTCTTTCCTGAGTGCCCCGTGAGGAGAGCTCCCCCACCTGCAGCACCTTCCATGCCCCCCAAATTCCTACCCTGTCCTCACAGGCATTCGGAAACAGACTCCTGGCCTCTCATGCCCGCTGCACCTCTGTCCAGCCTCCTCCCTCAGCCCCAGGGTGGGCTCTGGTCCCCTCCCAACTCATCCCACCTGGTTCCCCACATGCCCAGCCTTCATCCCTCACCCCAAAGCTTCACGTTGCCTACTACTCTTTTACTTAAACCTGGGAGCTTACAGGGGTGACCATCTTCCTTCATGGCCCCTCAACAAACTGGGCACCCAGGGCAAAGCACCACTTCACCTGTCTGATTTGAGACTCAGGTGGGTGTGAACAGTGCCCTTCCCATGAGACTATGAATTCCCCTAGAAAGGACTGGGGATGCCCCGGGAGCTGGGGTTGTGCCTCCACCTTCAGACTGGGCAGCCTCTGAGGTCAGGGCTTTGCCCCACCCCCGCCAGACTGCGGATGTCCCCAGAGCAGAGACTGTGCCTCTGCCACTAGATGGGAGGCCTCTCAGGCCACAGGAGAGATCCTTCCCCATGGATCCCTCTCCTTGATGTACCCAGGCCACTGACTCTCCCCTGTCACTTCAGGGCCCTACCCACAGGGCCTGGCCCAGGGTGGGGGCTTCAGGAATTGTGAGTGAGTGAATGAATGAATGAACCCATCAAGAAATACAGGCAGGCCCCAGCTTAAACCCTGCAACCCCACTGGACCGGCAGGTGGCATCAGGGCTCATAATCAAAGGGAAGTGGGAAGGGCACCAGGATTGTATTGGTCAATCTCAGAGAGGAGAGCAGAGGTTTCAAGACCCGCCCCCACCCCAGGACCAGCAGCTGAGAGTCTGAGAGCTGCTGGGGAGGCTAGAAAGAGAGTGCCTGGCATCACACCCTTCTTCCCTCCCCTACCCTTCAGCCAGCGCCAGGGGGGCCAGCCTCTGGGCTGGCTTGGAAAGTGCCCAGTGAGACCGGATGCTAATGACTCCTGTCCAGTTCGATACCACAGCAGGGAGGACAACATGGAGTGGGGATGAACTAGAGAGAGAAACCAAGTTGAGCCTTTCCGCGGTCCCCCACCTACGCCTTCCCTGTCCTGTACCCCAGGTCACAGGCAGCCATCCCTGGGCCCAGAAGACTTGGTACCCTAGATGAGGTGTTACCATCAACCACCATCCTGCCTTCAGAAAGGAATAGGGAAGGGGTTTAAGAGAGGCCTGAAGGGTGCCCCCCCCCACCACCAAAACACACACACTCGGTTCTGGCCTCTGCACAGCTTGGGTGTCAGTCAGGCACCAGGCCCAGTTCCCCGCTTCTTGGTCTCACAATCCCAGCCTTTGTCCAGCTGGCCTAGGCCTGGCTGGCTCTGCACTGGCCCAATGGGCCCTGGAAACCAGAGCAGCTGGAGCCCCACCAAGTATTTTTCCAGGCTGGGGCCAGGGGCCCTCAGGAGACAGAGAAGGATGCAAAGGGAGGAGTGTTCATTCTCCGGTTGGTTCATTCATTTCTTCCTTGGACAAATAATATTTATTGAATGCCCACTTTGTGGCAGGCACTGTGCTAGGCGTG
The DNA here is from genome assembly GCA_004027375.1 of Macroglossus sobrinus. Taxonomy (NCBI): domain Eukaryota; kingdom Metazoa; phylum Chordata; class Mammalia; order Chiroptera; family Pteropodidae; genus Macroglossus; species Macroglossus sobrinus. The sequence continues at coordinate 37,635 of PVKZ01004629.1, read as the reverse complement.
GGGGATTCAGCGGTGGGCCCAGCCCAGAGCCAAGCCGTCGTCACCCATCTTATTTTCTAGATGCAAATATATGCCAACAAAACTCTTCTCTACCCATGTGGGGGCGGGGCTTGGAGTCGGGGTTGGAAGAGGAGTGCGTGACGTGGGGAAGGTGAGGGCGCTATGACTAAGGCCTGTCTACTCCAGGCCTCTGCCCCTCCAGGGCAGCTGCGGGGAGCTGGACCGGTCCCTCAAGGCTCCACCCACACGCTGCTGTTGGTCACACGGGCCCCGAACCAGCCCTTCCAATAGACGGAGTCCTGCCCGCCGTGCTCGAAGCGGACGAAGCGAACGCCGGGCCCGTAGTCGGTGAAGGTGTGGGAGATCTGGGGGGTGAGGGGAAGGGTCAGGCTCAGGACCCCAAGTCCTACCCAAACCACCCCACCCTGGTGCACTGACCCGCCTCTAGACCCCTGGATTTCTTAGCGCTGGGTCCTCGCCTCTGGGAGTCCCGCCCCGCCCATGGGCAGGGTTTCCACAAGCCCCGCCCGTCGTACGTAGGCCCCGCCCGTCGCGTCCTGGTCCCGCCCATCGCGTCCTGGCCCCGCCCATCGCGTCCTGGCCCCGCCCGGTCGCCCCAGTGCCTGCGAGCTCACTTCGATCCAGCCCCCGTCGTCGCTGTCTTGCGGCACTGCCACCTGCCCGCTGTTGAACTCGGCCAGCACGTCCTCGTGCTCGGACAGCAGCTTCACCGTGAGCTCGTACAAACAGCCGGCGTCGCTGCGGCCCGAGTACCTGCCAGGAGGAGTGAGCGAGCGCGCGGGCTGAGCAGGCACCCTAGGCCCCGCCTCCTACACAAGGTGACCCCGCGACCGGGGTCCTCCGACCAGGGTCCCCACTTGACAGAGAAGGAGTTTGAGGCCAGAGAGAGAAAGTGACTTGCCCAAGGTCCACACCCCAGGACCAAAACACAGGTGGTCCAGACCCAAACTTGAGGCCAAAGTCAGACCACAAAGACAGGTTAAAAAAAAGAAAAAAAAGCCAACATTTAAAGCCAACTCAAAAAGGGAGGTGGATTTCACCTCCCGGAGACCGAGGGCCACTCGTGCCCCCGGGGACGCTCACCAGTCCTTCACCACGATGGCTGGCTGAGTGGTGTCCAGCAGCTCCTCCCAGTAGCCCTCAGCCTGGAGGTCAATGACCTGCGCTTTGCGACACCACCTGCGGGAGGTGGAGTTAGGAGGGATCGGAGGTCCCCTCTCCCTCCTTCGCCTCCATCCCCCGTCTGCTTACTCAAAGGAGGAGGCGAAGAACTTCTTGACGCTCTCGTCGTGGATGAATTCCGGCCCGCAGTCCCCAGGCATCTCCTCCACCCTCCAGCCGTCCCCACCGTGCTCCACATCGCACCAGCCCTCCAAGTCCTCTGTAGGAACACGACAGTCCCACTCTGGTCACCCAGTCCCTGCTGAGGGGGCGGCAGCGCTGGCTCTGGCCCCTGCAGTCGAGGCTGGGTGACATGGTCCTTTAACGGTGTGATGATGGTGGCGCTGAACGCGAGGCCTTTCCTGTTTGTCCCAGATTCTCTCTCACTCCTGGGAGAGTCCTGTCTTGCCCCGGCTCACAGAGGGTGGAAGGACCTGGGAAAGAGAACCCCTCCCCAGCACCACCCCCCCCCCCCCCGGGAGCAGGCAGAAGAGGAAATAATAATAATACAGTGATTGTTGGGACTACTCTGTGCTGGGCATTGTGCCAAGCGCTTTATCTCATTTAACCCTCAAAGCAGGCTAGCACTGTTTGGCCCATTTTCCAGAAGGGAAAGCTGAGCCCCGCAGCCGTGGGATAATAGGTCCTGACCCTCACCTTCCCCGCATGGGTTGCGCAGCAGGTTGCGTCGCCTCTTGCTCAGGAAGTAGAACTGCCGCCAGTGCTCCGGCTCGTCCTCCGCGCCGCCCTCGGGCACCAGCCCCTCCTGCTGGCACTTGAGCAGCCACAGGGGGGCGCCGTCCACCAGCTCCTTCCAGCGGAGGCACACCAGGCGGCAGGCCTGCACGAGCTCCGCCGCCGGCAGCTCCGCCAGCACGCGCAGCAGCAGTGGCTCCGGCAGCTCGTCCAGGTACGCGGCTTCTTCCTCCTCCTCCTCCTCCTCCTCCGGCCGCTCCTCGCCGTCATTCGCCTCCTCTGCACACGCCTCCTCCTGCTGCTCCTCCGGGCTTGCCTCCTCCGGCTGGCCCACGCTTTCTACGGGCAGGTGCGGGGGTGGGGGAGTGAAGTGGGGCAGTGACTCCTCCTAGACCGTCCCCCTCCACGCCCCAAAACTGTGATGAATCGGGTACCCATCCCCCATGCACCCTCGGAAAATCTGCAGCCTCAGAGGCTTGTTTCCTCTGCTGGGCCAGTACAGCCCACAGAACTGGGATGAGCAGATAACAGAACGGATACTATTAATAACAAGACTGCCTTAACGTTTCGCATATGAACTACTTTAATCCTTCCAACCACCCTCCGACAGCCCTGCTTCTGGCACTTCCTCACAGACGCCCTCCCAGACTTCCCAGTTACATCCTCCTCTCACTGCTGGAGTTGCAGTCCTTCCCAGGTTTGTCCTAGGGTGCATTGGTTTATAAACACCTTTCTTGGGACTAGACTGAGGACATGCGGACAGAAACCAGGCCTGGGAAACTCACTGCTTCATTCTCGTCTGGCACCCTGCCTGGCACACTGTCAGCAGCTGATGTTTATTGGGCACTTAGCAAGTGTAAGTACCGTTTCTGAGCATCTTAACTTTATTTACAATTTAAAGCCCATAGCATCTGTTTGAGGTTGTTCCTCTCACTGCCTCTATTTCACTAATGAGGGAACTGAGGCACAGAGAGGTGAAATGGCCCCGCATCACACGACAAACAACTGGTTGGAGCCTGGATTTGAACCCAGGCAGTCCTGCCTCCAAGCCACCTTGAACCACCACACCTGGATAAAAATAATTCACCGAATTACGAGGCACTGTTATGATTTTGATTCTGCAGATGGAAATGTTCACGCTCAGATGAGAAGTGACTTGCCAAAGGCCACACTGCTAGTGTTAGGGCAGGGGACATGGGGATCTTAGGCCTGAGGGGAAGGGACAATGGGGGGTATGACTTGGTGATCGGGGAGGAAGGCTCGTTAAAAGAGACCGTGTGTCAACAGGGAGATGTAATAAGTGCTTGGGAAAGGAAAGTTTCTCGACTCCTTTTCCTATCTGTGGCCCTCAGTTTCCTCATCTGTAAAATGGGGGTAATCCTGGTGCCAGGCCATTCAGACAGTGCTGATGTTCAAATCCCCTGATGACGGGGCAAGGGCATTCCAAATGTCAGGAGGTGAACAGATGTCAGGAGCGGCCAGCTAGACTGCCTTCTGGATCCCAGCCGGCCTCAGCTAGGCCATGGAAGCCTTGAGTAAGATGTCAGGTATCCCAGTGTCTCTGGAGGGACAGAAGGTGAGGAGACAAGGCCACTCTAGGTGATGGAGGAGGCCACAGCTCTCAGACTGAGGATGGGGGCATTCCTAAGGGTTGGACCATGGAAAGTCAAGGTGGTAGTTGAAATAGGCCAGCCACTGGGGCAGGGAACAGACAGGGCTTGGACCCAAGTCTGAGTGTTGCTAGGAGCTCGGCCTGCCAGCCCTTCACCTCCTCACATGCAGCATTCTCCCCCTTCCACGCAGTCAGACCCTTGAGAGCTAAATCAGGGTTTACCTCTTCAGAGCCCAGAGCACACAGTGAGTCCTCAGTAGATCTTGTTTAGTGAACATTAGTATTCGGCACAGCACATTCCCTTCATTATTAGTTTTTTGTTTTGTTTGGTTTTGGTTTTCGTTTTGTTTTGTTTTGTTTTGTTTTGTTGCCACATGTTTATGATGTGGGGCTTTGCCCCCTCCCTTTTGGCAAAGAGGAAACTGAGGCCCAGAGAGGCTTTCTGGCTTCTCCCAAGTCACATTGCAAAACAATGGGCAGAGAGGAAAATGCCAGGCCTTGAAGCCACATCACCTGCCCATCCTGCTGCCCACAACTCTCTGGGGAACAGAGCCCAGTGTCCTCACCTCTCCACCCCTCCCTCTGCCCTGCCCTGGCCCTGGTGGACACCCGATGCTCTCCCGAAAGGTGCACCTCGCCCGGTCCCCTCTCCTGGCCCCAGGCCTGGCACTTGAGGCCCTAGATCTGATTACAGGCCCCTCACCCCCGCTCAAGCACACACAACTCCCCACATTGTTGCTGTCGGAAAGTTATCTGGCTCCTGGAAGCTGCCTCCAAGGCTGATTCACTCATGTGGATTGGGCCCTGGAGTCCAGGGAATAGCTGGGCCCTGGGAAACAAGCAGGAGCTCATCCTGGGGCCATATGAAAGATGTGCAAGGGGGCCTTGGATCGGGAGTGGGAGGGAGCTGGTGTTTTCAGGGCTGGGAGGGGGCGCTTGGCTACCTGAGTGCGCATCAGTCTGTTCCCTATTGCCTCCCCGCCAAGTAATGCCCACTCTCAGATGAGCCAGCTGAGGAAGGGGTGGGGAGGTCTGCAGGCAGGACTTGCTCCCACCCTGACTCAGCAGGCAACCCCTACATGCCCAGCCAGCTGGAAGGATGGGGAGGGGGTTCTCTGGTGCCAGACAAGATGACTGGGCAGTCTCAGAGGGCCCTAGCATGAGCTAGCGCTGGCGTCCCAACTTTCCCTCACTGCTGGCCTGGTCCCCACTGGGAATCTGGCCACCCAGATGAAGGTGTCCCCTCCAGACAAGGGAGTCCTGGAGGAAGGCTGGGATGGGGGTAGGGAGAGGACCATAACGCCAAGAAATCCGTGGGGATTCAGGCAACTCAGGAGCCAGAGCTGGCAAACGGAAGAAGTTGATGGAAGAAAAAGGCTTGCAAGCCTTCTCCATCCCAGATGCGTCTTAGACTCCAGCCCAATAGACCCTCGGGGCGCTGGGAGGCAGGAACATGGGATGACTCCAATGCCATTTTCTGGGTAAAGGGGACCCAGGAGTCCTCCCTACGTATCTGTCACCTCTTGAGGCCTCCCACCAGACCAAGATACCAGAGAAATGTTCTCTTTTGCGACTGTCTCAAGGGCTTTGCTTGGGGGAAAGTTTGCGGCGCTGGGTGTCGAGCCTCCCCCTTCCTGTGATGCCCCTTCTCTGGAGCACTCGCCTGCCCCGGTCCTCCCTCCCAGGCTGAGCGAGTGGGTTCGGGCGACGGCTACCTGGATCACCGTCTCCGTCCATCGCAGTCGGGGGCGGTCGCGAGAAGAGGAGGAGCCGGAGCGCTGCGGGGCTGTCGGAGTCCCGCGGCGGCGGCGACGAGGCCAGGTGCTACCCGCGTCTGGGTCGGGTCCCGGCCCGCCGCGCCTCTTAAAGGCGCCCTCCTCTGTCCCCGCCCCGCCTTTGGCCCCGCGCCCGGACGCCCCGCAATACGAAGCGGTCGGCCGGAGGCCTGAGGCTGCAGGTTCCTCGGCGGACTCAGGAGGCCGGGAAAGGTCAGGAGTCGGCTTTTTCTCTTTCAATGGGGGGTCCGATTGGAGGCGTCTCCAAGCTCCCTCCTAGGGTGGCTGCTGGGAGGAGGAGGCGAAGGGGCAGGGAAGTCTGGGTCAGGTGGAGGATGCGGGGAGTGCGGCCCAGGCTGAGCGGGGGTGCAGAAGCTCCTCCCGACACCCCTTCCCCCACCCTGGGTAATTTTCCTACTTCGCGGTAGGGGGCGCGTCCCAGGTCCCGCGCGCCTCGGTGCGGCGCGGAGGGAGGCGGGCGGCGGAGGCGGGGCCAGCAGGGCCGGGGCGGGGCCTGGAGGGCCGGGGCGGGGCCTGGAGGGCCGGGGCGGGGCCGCATCCATCCGCGGTCCCAGGCCCTGGCCGGCTCCGCACCTGCCGCGGAGCTGGATCGTGCCGGGGTGGCTGAGCTCAGGTGACCGGCCAGGGTAGGCGCGGGCGGGTCAGAGTCCGGCGGACGGGCTCGGGGGCTCCGGGACGCGCCGCAGTGAGCAGAGGGAGGCTCGGGGAGACAAGTCACAAGTTGCGGGGGCTGCGTAGCAGGGCCTCCTGCGGCGCGGGCAGAAACCCAGGCTCGGGTCGCCCTGGAAGCGCAATGTTCCGAGCCCCGACTTTGGAGGTGGGGGGATATTTTAAAGTCACAACAGGGCGGGAGGCCGAAGACGCGCAAGGGGTCCTGGGGCTGCAGCTCAGCCACGGGGGATGGGTGCGAAGGCGTAGGAAAGGCCCTTTCCCACCGCCCTCCCTTCTCCAGTCCTAGAGAGGCAGATCGGTTTCTCTGCGGTCTTGAGTCGCTTGAGCCCTTCGGACTTCCGTCGGAGACAATAATTATTCCTGTCCCCAACATCCCCCCTCCGTCCGCGTTGAGGACGGGGGAAAGAGAATGGAGAAGGCACGGGACAGGCTGGAGTGTTCTGCAGGGCTGCGCATTGTTACTCCTTCTCTGCTCTATGGCCGTCTGTGTGACTTTGGGCAGATCCTGCCACCTCTCTGGGCCTCGCCAGCCTCCTTGAGAGGCTGTTGTGAGGTGCCACTAAAAATAATAATAATAATAATAATCAGAGCTCACCTCTAACAGCTTCAGCTGTGTCCCAGGCTCCTTGAACCCTCCCCCCAGGAGGTAAGTACTGGTCCTGGCCCCATTTTACAGAGGAGGAAGCTGAGACTCAGAAAGGCACAGCGACTTTCCCGAGACAGTAAATGGAAGACCTGGGATGGGAACCTCCACCACCGTGAGGTGCTGCAAATACCAGGTCTTGGGGACAGGGCTGGGTCTGTAGTGTTGCTTTTCCATAATCACAGAAGTGTGTCCAGCAGCCAGGAGCCATGGCCGTGGGGAACATCAACGAGCTGCCTGAGAACATCCTGCTGGAGCTGTTCACACACGTGCCCGCCCGGCAGCTGCTGCTGCGCTGCCGCCTGGTCTGCAGCCTCTGGCGCGACCTCATCGACCTTGCGACCCTCTGGAAACGCAAGTGCCTACGGGAGGGCTTCATCACCGAGGACTGGGACCAGCCCGTGGCCGACTGGAAGATCTTCTACTTCCTACAAAGTCTGCACAGGAACCTCCTGCACAACCCATGTGCTGAAGGTGAGTGACAGAGCGGGGTCCGGTGCGCCCCTGTCACACACACACACTGTCAGGGTACCAGCTGACATTTATTAAGCGCTTACCATGAGCCAGGCACTCTTAATGCCTTGAATCCTCACAATCATTCTAAAAGGTAGGTTCTGGCAGTGCATTCATTTTTCAGATTAGCAAACTGAGGCCAAGAGTGGCATTTCTTATTCCACTCTTATGTCCCCAGTGGCCTTTCCTAGGAGAAGGAATGTTGGCCAGTTAGGACTGCTTATGCCCCAGACGCAAAACCAGGAAGTTAGCCGTATTTTGTTGGCCTAGTTCCCAGACTCCAGGGCAAGCTAGGCCTGCCAGGACTGTCACAGAGGGCGAAGGGGACTTTGCTAATAAGAGAATGAGAGATCCCGACTTCTTTCCACCACATTACAATAACAAGTAAATCAAGACTTCTGCAATCATCCAGAACCCTCTTTTCCCCTTGCTATATGATAACTTGTCAGCTAGACACTGGGATGAAATGGAAAACCTCAGACTCCATCATATGGCCAAATTCTGTAGCAAAATGATGACAAAACAACTCCAAGCTGTCCAGAGCTTTTAGATGCCTGCCTCGCTTGACTCCTCAATAGCCATGTTCTTGACTAGCAGTTGGCACACGATGGTTCATGATCCACATCTAGCCCAGAAGCTAAAAACAGTTTTCACAGTTTTATAGGGAGATATATATATATACCTATGGGATAGAGACAGTATGTAGCCCATAAAACCTAAAATATTTTGACCTTTATAGAAAAAGTTTGCCAGTCCCTGTTCTTGACCCCGGTTTCCAGAGGACAAAACCAAGGCTCAAAGAGAAAAAGCATCTTGCCTAAGGCCACAGAGCTCACTGTAGGTAGAGCATGGACTAGCCCCAGCTCTGGCCAGTGTCCAAGCGTTCTCTGTCACACAAGGGGTCTGGTTGTTATATCATCACATGTCTCAGGATGCACAGTAGAAGTCGCTGACCATGGTACCTGACACACAGGAAGCACCTAATACAGGGGGACACCATTGATCCACAGTCTTCCACAGCATGGGGCTTGAGGACAGCTTACGAAATCCAGGGAAGAAGGAGCCCTTGGGAGAAGGTGACGACTGGGGGATTCCCTCTAATGTGAGCTCTGCTTTCCTGCCAGAGGGGTTTGAGTTCTGGAGCCTGGACGTGAATGGAGGTGATGAGTGGAAGGTGGAGGATCTCTCCAGAGACCAGAGGAAGGAATTCCCCAATGACCAGGTCAAGAAATACTTCGTGACTTCTTATTAGTAAGATCCAAGGTCGGGAGGTCTTGGGGTGGGGGGAAGCCCACGTCACTGCACCCTGGGATCTCTCCTGCTCTGGGAGGGCAGTCCTAGCCCTCCAGTGCCCTAGTGGTGAGCCCCAGCCCCTCCCACCCTCCGCCCACCCCCAGCACCTGCCTCAAGTCCCAGGTAGTGGACCTCAAGGCTGAAGGGTATTGGGAGGAGCTGATGGACACCACACGGCCGGACATCAAGGTCAAGGACTGGTGAGTCCCTGTGGTGAGGGTCTGGGGGAGGGGCCTGCCACTCAGGCACCCTGCCCCCCATCTCCAAGGCCCTGTTGGGTCTTCCCTCTCTGGCTGCAGGTTTGCAGCCAAGCCAGACTGTGGGTCCAAGTACCAGCTGTGTGTTCAGCTCCTTTCGTCAGCGCATGCACCTCTGGGGACCTTCCAGCCAGACCCAGCAACGATCCAACAGAAGAGCGATGCCAAGTGGAGGGAGGTGTGTGGGCCAGGAAGGGGGCAGGGGGCACATTGCCCAAGGCCGAGACTGTGGCCACAAGTTCTGGGTTCAGATCCCAGCTCTGCTGCTTCTCTCCTGGGCTTTAGCTGCTCTGAGCTCTGAAATACATCAGTGAAATGATGCTGGTAAAGCCATATTCAAAAAGGTTGACTTATTAATTACTAATATTAGTTATTACTATTATCTAGGCCAGGGGTCAGCAAACATTTTCTTAAAAGGCTAGATACAAACATTTTAGGCTTTGTGGGCCGTACTGTGTCTGTCACAACTATTCAACTCTTCTTCAACTCTGCAGTTGTGTTTTGAAAGCAGCTTTAGCAAGTGGACATAACTGTGTTCCAATAAAACTTTATTTACAAAAATAGGCAGTGGGCTCCTAGGCTAAAATTTGCCAACTCCTAATCTAGACCAATGTGCTGTCCAACAGAACTTTCTGCAGTAATAGAAATGGCCTGTCTGCACTGTCCAGTATGTGACTATGGAATAATAAGAGCCAGTTCCTAATGTGACTGAGAAACTAAATTTTTAATTTTTACTAATTTTAGTTAATTTTAATTAAATAGCCACGCTTGTCCAATGATGACCGTATTGGACATCCTTTGGCAGCTTGCGACGTTTCCTTCAGTTCTTCTGAGCTGCATTTAGATAATCTTGTGGGTTGAACCCTCCAAGATGTGACTCCATTTTACAGAGGAGGAAACTGAGGCATAGAGAGGGGAAGTGGTCTGCCCCAAATCACACAGTTAGAACTAGAACTCAGTTCTGCTGACTCCTGGTCCAGCGCTAAGCTGTTAGCCCCTTTCTTGTCCCCCTGCCCCTGCAAGCAGGGCCACCACCCTCAGGGGCAGCTCCCCTGACCTCTCCCTCCCTCCGTCTGCCCCTGCCCAGGTCTCCCACACTTTCTCCAACTACCCACCTGGCGTCCGCTACATCTGGTTTCAGCACGGCGGTGTGGACACGCACTACTGGGCCGGCTGGTACGGACCGAGGGTCACCAACAGCAGCATCACCATTGGGCCCCCCACTGCCCTGATGTCCCCGAGCCCCCATCCACAGAACCCTGACTGGTAAACTTCTCTCAGAGAAAGGCTGGGCTCGGGAAGGGGAGGTGGACCAGGCTCCCCCAGACCTCCTAGTTTATCCTTGCCCTCCAGTCACCTCTTCTTTATGGAGCCTCTCAGTTCACGTAGCCCCCACATGCTGTGGGCAGCCAGCTCTTCATGGAGGGCTCAACCTGAATGATGGTGAGGGAGGCCTGTGGAGGCACTTTTAAGAACTAGGGCCCCTGAAATTAGAGAGGTACAGGGTGTCCCCCCAGGCTCCTCCCCCTAACTCCTCTGAGAGTGGGTCTCTAAGCTCAGATGGCAACCTAGATCTATGTTTCTACCTTCCCCTCCTGGACCCTTTCTCCCTATCTTTTTGGGGGCCCTTGGAGCAGGGACAGTCAGGAGGACATCTGTCGAGCCTGTGGTTGCCCTAGATAGATAGTGCAGATACTGGGAGGCAACTATGTAGCTCGAATAGATCTGAAGTGGAAGGAGGACCCTTCTGGCCTGTCCTCTCCCATTCTCTGCTGCTTCCGAGCTCTCGCTATGCCTGCCCACTCAGAGAGGTGGCTTTGGCCCAGAGAGAGGCTCAGGCCTGGTCTGAGCTGGACAGGCCCTGGATGGGGTGGGGTTCATGCCAGGTCTGCACTGTTCACATTGTCAATGAAGCCTCAGAAGCCAGAGGGGGTGGGGGTCTCCAGAAGACCCCCCAAAATCCTGTGCACGGTAACCCAGGGCAGGCGGGGGCAGGACTGGGTTCCGATTCTGAGAGTTAGGATGTGTAAGCAAAGGATGAGTGGGGTGGGGGGTTTTCAAGGACCGCCTGTCCCCCTCCATGCCTAGGCCAGGCTCCCTATGGCTTGGAGAGTATTCCAAGCCCCCACCCCACCCAGGACCTCCCCTCTCCTCCTGCTGGAAGGACAGCCGTGCTCTGAGTCTGCCCCTGCTGCATGTGGCCAAATAAAAGGTTTTCCCAGCCCAACCCGTGCCCTGTGGTTTTTCGGGGGAAAGGGCTAACTTCATGGGAGGTCCCAGACTTGCAGAAGGTGCAACATGTGTGGCTTCCGGTCGAGGTACAGAGAGGGGTTGACATTTCAGGAGCAAGAAGACTATTGCAGAACCAAGGTGATGGGGCACACCCCTCATTAAGCTGCAAACAGCCCACCCCAGCAGTCCCCAGTACTGCCAGCTTCCTCTGGGGCCTGGCCACAAGCCTGGGGGGAGGGGCGTGGATATCCCTGGGCAGCCCTTGCGTCTACCTTATGCCGGGTCAGCAGGGACATACCAGACACTTCTTACCGGTGTTTCCAAGAGCTTTACTGACATTAGATGAAGCCAAGACATTTAGAACGGTGCTTGGCACATAGTCGGTGTACAATGAATATTGTTTAGATATAATTATCTCATTCAACAGTGAGCGAGATTAGGACCTCAGCCAGGGCAGGGACCACCACTCACTAGCTGTATGGCAAGTTAGCAAAAGGACAGACACCATTCCTTGGAGATGATACTGCCCTAACCAGTTAATGTCACCTGAGCTGGGCACCCTTTTGCAATGCACAGAGTGCACAACATTTTTTGTAGTGACCTGAAGTACCAGGTACTTGATAATTGCTTGTTGAACGAGGAAAGATATTAATGAGTTTAATGCCAACAAAAATACAGAGATTTTTCTCTTTGAATAAATTAAGGCCTGCCTTGGTCACGCCCTAGGGAAGGCAGGAGCCAGGGAAGCCACTTTCACTTTTAGTAATCACCCTCCAGGGAGTGGCCCGCGGGCCCAGGGCCAGGTACTGGCCCCACTCACCCTTCCTCTTCTGGGGAAGAGACTGAGGTATGAGGAGTGGCCCTTGCAGGAGTGAGGGCTTGGTTAGGAAGGGCCTGGGGTTTTCCCGGAGGAAGAAGGAAGCGAAGAGAAAGGATGGGTGCGGGCTGCCAAGCCGCCTGGCGGGTAAGACGCGCTCGGGAAAGAGGTCCTCCGGTTCCCGTGGCGCGACTCTTTGGGCCCTGCAGACCCCCTTTCCCACGGCCCGCCGTCCGCCGCACGAAGCCAAGGTCACAGCCCTCCCAGCCGGAGGGGGGCGGGCCAAGCGCGGCGCGTGACGCCGGCGCGGGGCGGGGCGGGAGCGGAAGGCGTCGGTGAGACCGCAGGGTCCCGGCCTACTTGGGGGTTCAGTTCCGGCGGGGCGCCCCGCCCGGCGCCCAGGTTGCGGCCCGGTGAGGAGACGGGTAAGGGGGCGACAGGCGCGGGGCGCGGGGGAGGGACCGGGGCATCATCTGACCTCGCTGACCTTGTCTTGGGCGGAATGAGTCTCCGGGGATGGGGGTGCGGGATCCCGGGTGGGGCGGGCTGCGGGCCGGGCACGTGGGAAGCCCACTGAGTGCGAAGTGGCTTTTAAGGGCCGGCGTGGATGGTTCCACCCCAAATACCCCGGGATGGGCTTCACCCCACCCCACCCCACCCGGCTCCTGCGCAGTCAGGCTTCATGCTAGGGCCACGAAGAACAGAAACTAAGGGTTGGGGAAGGTGATAACAGGCGACCAGAGCCGAAGACCAGGCATTAGACCCCCCTGGTGAGGAGCTATTCCTCCCTTACTCAGAGCCCAGCGACTTTTGCCTCGTGTTTTTAGAAGTTGCCAACGTTTAAAAATGGACAGGTTTCATATTTTTAAAACATTGAGCGTTCCTTCTGAAAAACTCAGAAGACCTGGTCACATGTTTTGTTTTTTTTTCTATCACAATATTTCCCATACGCGTCTTATGTATGTTTATATTTATTGCTTTTTCTCTGCCATGCTACAATGCTCCTCCCTGGGCAGGAGCCAGAGTGGGTGCCCACGCTCATTTTTTCCAGGAAAGAAGACTATGAACTGCTTCTTTGTCCCAGCCTCTATGGAAAATGTCCTTCCCTCCCCTCACCCGCCTAGGGGATCTGCTTAGAGATATGGATTACCAGAATCCCCCAGGGCAAGATTCAGGACACAGTGAGTGGTGACACACTGTACATTCTTCAAAACCCTTAGCAGTTCAGATGCTGACGGAGGAAGGTGTTCTTGGGGACAAGTAGCCCTACAGCTATTTTGATTTTGTTTTTGCTTTAATGGCAGAAGTGTTGTTAAATGCCCTGCACTAAATGCTTTACTTGTTTGTACCAGCTCAGCCCAGGTCCGCCCAGCCCTTCTGAAGTTGGGACAGGTGTCCCCTCATTTTTACAGCTTCCCAGTCACTGCAGGCCAGGATTCAAACCCTGGTGGTCTTGCTCTGGGGCCCTCCCATCTGCTTTTCGGTATCGGGGCATTTCAGAGTGGGCTCTGGCCTGACACCCACCCCAGAACGGTGTGCGTATGTCGGGGGGATGAGGTGCTTCTCACTGGCATGTTGTATCACGTCTGGCTTCCAGGCCAAAGTAAGCAATTTGGGGAGAAGGGGTTGGTTTCTCAGCACTAGCCCCACCACTTAATGAAGTTGTGACCTAATAAAGATTTTATATTATTATTATTAAGATTTTCTATTTTAAGAGTGAATTCCCAGCATTAAAATATCACCTTACAGAGCTCGCAGACAACAGTGTGGGCTGAGCAAAAACGTAGTGTTCACCAGGCTTACCAATTTAAAATTAAGCAATTACTTTTTTAATGGAAGAGGCCTCAAAAAATTAGTCTCTGAAGGCTTTAATATTTCTGTCGCACTCTTTCAAATGTGTGTGACATGCAACCACCCCGTATGTGAGGGGCCTGCTATGTGCTGGAAGGATGCTCAAATGCTCCCGGTCTAACGCCTCTAGTTTTGCGAAAGCAGGATGAGCCTTACCTGGCCCGCATCCCTGGGGACATGAGCGGCCCACCTCCTTGGACAGGGTTCATCACCACGGCTGCCCCCCCAACAGGCCTGGGTGCACTCCCCACCCACCCCCGCCATGGCCCTGGTCAGCATCAACGAGCTGCCGGAGAACATCCTGCTCGAGGTGTTCACGCTGGTGCCCGCCCGCCACCTGCTGCGCTGCCGCCGCGTCTGCGGCCTCTGGCGCGACCTCATCGACGTCGCAGCCCTCTGGAAACGCAAGAGCCTGCGTCAGGGCTTCATCACCGAGGACTGGAACGAGCCTGTGGCCGACTGGAAGATCTTCTTCTTTCTGTGCAGCCTCCGCAGGAACCTCCTGCGCAACCCATGTGCTGAAGGTGGGCTGCTTCCCTCCCTTCCCGGAACCTCAGGGCCTTTGCACTTGCCACTCCCACGCTAGCTGGAATATTTCCTCAGACCCGAATACCCACCACGCGCCCTTGGTTCCTCCTCATTCTTGAGTTCTCAGTTCAGGGACCTGCCCTGGTCCATCTGAAAAAAGTGCTCTCCACCTCGATCATATCACCCCCATTCAGTTCCTTCATAGCACTTTTCATAACCTATGATTACCTCTTTACGTGTTTTTTTCCTCTGCCACAAACTTGAAGTTCCAGGGGCCTAATGGATCTTGCTTGCATCTCTCCACCCAGTGTACACTGATGTCTTCATATAGCAGATGCTCAAGAAACGTTTGTTGAATGAATGAACAAACTGCAGGTCCACCTTTCCCCTTTTAGTTCAGTCCAAGCTGCCTCATGTTTATGGAGGGCTTCCCTTGTGCCAGACCCTCGTCTGAGGTCGTCACAAATGTAATTATAAACAGATGAAGAAAATGAGAATTTTGAGAGGTGGATGCAGTCACATAATCTGATGCCTGTTTAGCTCAAAATGTTCTGTTGTATTTGTCAGGGTTTTTTCCCTTTGTTAGCACCTGCTACGTACCAGGCACAGTGCTTCTTGTTGGGGCTACAGGAGTAATTAGTTAAGAGGCATAATGTGTACTCGTAGAAACCCTTTGTGTCTATTTTCTCTGTCCTCATGTGGAGCCCAGGAGTTGGCCAAATTAAGTAGGATTGGCTCCATTTTATAGATGGGGAGCATTAGTCTTCAAGATGAGTGTCTTACCCAAAGGTCCAGAACTGCCCAGCTGCTGAAGGCCCCTCTCAGGGGCCCCATAGACAGCGCCCCAGACATTCAATCTCTCCGCCTGCCCCAGATTCCATTCTGAACTGCCCAGCCGGGCACCATCTCAGCTGACGCAGCCCTACAGAGCCAATCTGCAGCCTTGCCTTGGGCCCTGGGCCCAGCAGCACTCAGCCCAGCCTCGCTTAGCTCTCCCCTTGGGCCTACGCTTGGTGCAGCCCAGCTCCTGGATTTCTGTATCACTCCTCTGGTTCTCTCCTGGGGGTCCCCAGGCACCTGGTGAATAGATGTGGGCTCCCGGTGGAAGGAACAAGGGGGTAATTTGGAAAAGCTTCCCCGGTGATTGTTCTGGAAAGCCTTGGTGAGAAAGACTGTTTGCTAAGGTCTTCTCAGCTCAGTTTGAAGGGGGAGACCAGAACCTTCCTAGCCACCCTGGTGGGGTTCCTTCCGTGGAGGTGGGGGTGGCTACATGCCACCAACCAGAGGCTGCCCGTTCTCCCAGTTACTCTCCCTTCTGTCCTGGGCAGCAGTTCCCACAACCACCAACAAACGTGTAAGTTGGTCCTCGACCCCCTTAGATCTGTTACTTGTTTAGGGTGTCGAGGGGATGTCAGTCATCAAATAAGCCCTTGGAGTTGGGACAGACTCACATTAGCCATTAAGAGCAGAAGTACCATCACGGGCCCCTCATCATTTAAGGTTTTGAGAACTGAAACTTGGGTTTTTCCGAGAGCCCTCTGGCAACATGGAAGTAAGGAAAGGTTGGTTTAGGATTGATTTCTGGTAATACTTTCTTCCAGCTTCATGTTAGGAGCCAGGCTAGTTAGGGAGAGGGTCCCGGATCAGAGCTGACACGGTGTGGACAGGTGGGAATGTGCTGGAGCTCTGTAGGGGTGCTGCGAGGCCTAGTCGGGTGCGCACCTTGAGATGTAAGCCTGAGTCCTGCCTTTCACCCTCCCTCCCCCCTCCCAGGGCCAGGTGGGGAGGACCAGCCTGTGCGTTTACACCGTTTACACCGGAGCTCACCTCGGCTTCTGTTTCCTAGAGGATATGACTTCCTGGAAAATTGACTCCAATGGGGGGGACTACTGGAAGGTGGAGAGCCTCCCCGGAGCCCACGGGACAGATTTTCCTGACTCCAAAGTTAAGAAGTACTTCGTCACATCCTTTGAGTAAGACACACTGAACCTAGCAAGCTGGGGGAGGGGAGCGGGGAAGAGGGTCAGGACACTCTGCCAAATCCTAGGCCTATGTCAGGGTCTCTCTATGAAGCTCGAGGGCTCTGGCTCCAAATCCAGCTCAGAGCCTGCTCCTTCCTGGGGCAGGAGTAACTCAGTGGCTGGGCTAACAGGCCATGGGCGGGGGGGGGTGGAGATCTATGGAAGGAGGCTGGGGGGGTCCCTGGGGCAGATAGGGTAAGGCAGGGGTATGACAGGCTGTCCCTAATCTAGGAAGGTGAGTCCACAGAGGTGCCCTCCTTGGGGCCCCAGAGGACTGGACCTATGGACGGATCAGATGTCGCCCAGGCTCAAGGGCGTCAAACTCCCTGCATGTTTCTCTTGGGCCTGCGCCGCGGTGGGGGCCAGAGTCAGAACCAGCCAGTGGCTGTCCTGCAGCGGTCAGGGAACACTGCTGGGTCTCCTGAACCACCCACCAGGGTCCGGGCCATGCAGAGCACCCCTGGGAGTGCAAGCCTTTCTTTCTGCTCCCCAGCTTATGCCTCAAGTCCCAGCTGGTGGACCTCAAAGCTGAGGGTTACTGGGAGGAGCTGCTGGACACGTTCCGGCCTGACATCGTGGTTAAGGACTGGTGAGTGGGGCCAGGGCCTGAGTCTCACTCTGCATCCTTTCTTCTTCCTGAGAATGCCTAGAGGGAGTGCCCACTCTGGGCCCTAGTGTCTTAGCACAAGGGCACCGCCCCCAGCACTTGCTCATCCGGCAGCACCTCTCAGCCTCCCCACCAGCCTATGTCGGCAGGAGATGTTAACCCCAGTTTACAGATGAGGAGACTGAGGCCTACAGATGTTGTCATGAACAGCCACTGAAGCACCAGAGACAACCAGGACCCAGCTTCCCTGGACCTTGCAGATGCTCACGTGCCTTATCTGTCTCCCCTGCCATTCATCTCACAAGTTCCTCAAGCTCCTTCTCTGTGTAGAGCTAGCTGACAGGCTCTGCCTTGGCCCATGGTAGAAGCAGGACCCCAGGCCCAGCCACGCCTCAGGGCTGCCACTCTGAGGGTGGAGGGGTAGGGTTTGCAGGGGTGTGCAGAGCAAGGCCACGCCATGAATCTCCCATCGAATCCTCAGTCTGGTCCGTTGTAATGTACAGGTGACACAGCTCTGACAGCCCCAGGCTCTCTCTCTAGAGAATCTTTTGCTTTTTAGGGTGACATTTTCACTGACACCCAAAAGGGTTGCCCCTTTTCGTACAGGAGGTAACTGAGGCTCAGCACGGATCTGCTGAGGACACAGGAAGCATGGATCATGGGCCTCAAGGAAGGCGCAGGGAAATGCAACTGGGAGCTCCAATTTGCAGGCCTGCTGCCTGCCCACCTCCAGGGCCACCTACCCTGTGTTGGGGTACACAGTCCTGAGCCCCATCGTCCCCCAGGTTCGCCGCCAGAGCAGACTGTGGCTGCACCTACACCATCCGAGTACAGCTGGTCTCAGCCGACTATATTGCCTTGGCCTCCTTCGAGCCCCCACCTGTGACCATCGATCAGTGGAGTGATGCAAGGTGGAGAGAGGTGAGGCCTCACCTGCTTGCCTGCCACCCACTTCTCCCAGGGCCCACGACGCCCTGGAGCTCCTGCCTTCTGGCTTGGACAGTTCTCTGCTGCAGGACCTGGCTCCTCCTTTCTCCTCTCCATTTAAGTGGTCACCCCATCTCATGCCCTCCCTCCAGGTCTCCCACACCTTCTCGGATTACCCTCCAGGCGTCCGCTACATCCTCTTCCAGCACGGGGGCAAGGACACCCAGTTTTGGGCAGGCTGGTATGGGCCCCGCGTCACCAACAGCAGCATCATCATCAGCCCCAAGTCAGCCAGAAACCCAGTGCCCTCCAGTGCTGAGCCCGAGACGATGCGGGAGTAGGAGGCTGCCCCTTCACCCTCCCTGCCTCCTTTCTACGGGCCTTTCTGACAGTCTGTCATCTGACAGCCACTTATCCGTCCTCTGTCCAAGCCAGCCTATAGTGGGCAGTGAGGGACCCTGACTCAGGACTTCCTGCCCTGTCCCAAGCTTGGGCAAACCCACCAGTTTATTGGTAACTTACTGTCACGTAGCTCTGACATTTTGTCGTAATAAATTTTTTTCTGTAAAACCAGCCTGGGGTTGGATGTAGGAATGGGAAATAAAGGGGGGTCCCAGGCACTTTGGTAAGAACTAGCCCCAGGGTAATTCGGCTGCACCTGTCCCTCCCACTCCAGGTAGTGACAGCCCAGGTCAGCCCTGGGGGCCCCTTTATTGAAACAACTCACAGCACAGTATTTGAGACGACAGTGTTGGCCAGCTGAAACCCAGGAGACTGAGAAATCGAGATCCCAGTCCCCTTCCTGCCCTTCTGGGGGGATTTCCTCCATGAAGGTAGCCAGACCTGAGCAGCCCTGAGCTGGAGGGTGGACGGTCCATACATAGAGGCAATAAGAGCACTTGGAATCAGGGTGGCCCCGCAGCGCTGCCCTAGGCTGGGGGCCCCCAAAGTCCAACAATGGTGGCGTCTGTGGGGGGCAGACACACCCTCAGCTGCTTTTATGAGCTCGTTCTTCCACGTAGAGCTGCATCTAATGGACAGGAACAAACAGCCGTGTTAGGTGGACAGGGCACCTATGTGGGGGCCTGCGAGCCCTTGGCAGGGTGGGCTTGCATGGCCACAGCCACGGGTCCAGGGAAAGGGGACGGATGGAAGGAGCCTTACGCCAGATGGTCCTTGGTAATCTCCCCTAGGCCTTGTCCACAGGCTCTCGGGCAAGCCCTTAGCACACCCTAAATAAAGCTTGCCCAGTCCCCATGCAGCTCACCTTTAATATGTCTGATGTCATGGTTTTTAGGGGTATCAGCCGGGGGTCATGCATGTGGACATCCTGCTCATCTGCCAGGATCCAGGGGAAGTCCTAGGGAGGCAATCAAGGGAAAGAGGGGAAGGGGGCTGACCATGGCCTGCTCTCACTTTGCTTCCCTCTCCCGTCCGGAGTTGGGGTCCTCAGACTTCAGAGAGCATCAGAATCACTAGGGAAGGGGATTCCAAGGCTTTTCCACTGGACAGGCCAGATCTTGTAAACCTAAGTGGTTTACAAGCCCCAAGCACTGATTCTGAAACTGGTGGGCAAGGATCCCCTCCCTGGAGAGCCCCCACTGAGCTGGCAGCCCCAACATGTGGCCCCACCCACCTCTCAGCACTGAGTGCCCAGGCGGAGCAATGGCAGGTGTGTAGTCACATAGTTTACATGATGAGAACCTACTGGCTGTGCCGTAAACAGTGTGATGGGTACACTGGCCATGGGCAGCATTCCTGCCCGCTCAGAACTGTGGGATCTGGTTTTCAGAGCCTCCCAGCTGTCTCCCTGCCCATCTGCCTAGATCAGTCTCATCTCACCTTGATGACCTGGATCTTCTCCATATTGCGAGTGGCAGCTTCCCTCGTGTGCACCAAGACTGTGAAGGTACAGCCTGAAGAGGCAAGAGTTTAGTCAAATAGGCACAGTCTGTTCCCATCTCCCTAGCTGGTCTGGCAGCCCCACAGAGTAGAGTGTAAATCAAGTGCTAAGACAAGAGAGTCAACAGGGAGACTGAAGCCAGGGTCAATCAGGGAAGCTTCCTGGAGGAGGTGGACTTTCAGAGAGATTCTAAAAGGCGAGAAGGAAGAGACGAGGCTTGGTGCAGTCAAATAGGGACTTGAGAACACAGACCAACCTAAGGTAGCCATGGAAACACTCAGGGAAGAGGAGGTGGAGGGTGAGCACACCTGGGGGGTTGTGGTCCAGAACAGCATCACAGACACTGATCTTCAGGATGAAGGCTCGGAGCAGCTGTTCCACATGAGACAGCAGAGAGTCTGAGCTGGAAGGAGAGGGGGAAGGAAGGTCTCCCATCGCACTGGTGCCCCTGTCCTACCAGAAGGCAATCAACCCTGGAAGCAGACCTAGGGGTCCAGAGCCCCTCTGGTGCTTCTGAGAGTGTTGGCTTCTAAGGGCCCCGCTGCTTGTCTGCACAGTAAAAACCACCTGGGGAGTTTAAACCCAATGCAGAGCCCCATTAAGTCAGGATGGGTGAGGAGTGTAGGGAGCCCTTGTAGGTGGTTCTAATGTGCTAATGTTCTCCCAGTCTGAGAACCAGGATGCCAAGCCAGAAGAGAAAGGGCTTGCCCAAGGCCAAGTGGGAACAGTCTATTGCCCTGACCTCAGCACAGGAAGCCAGCAGTTGACCAGCCAACACACCTGCCCAAGGTCAACTTCAAATTGACTATGGACTACACACTTGACTGGGAAGTCAGGACACTGGGTCTGTGTCTTGGGTCTGCCACATTTGGGTGACCCTGGGTAGCCCATGTCACGTCTCTTCCATTTATAAGATGAGGTTGGGACTAGCCATTCACCAGTGCTGTGGTTTCCCAGGTGTGACATGGGATCGCCACATAACCTATGTGAAGTCCAGAGACCACTCGGTGGTCAGCTGTGACTTGGCCACTAACAGGCCCTGTTAGGTCAGCACACCTTGCCTTTCTTCTTTCAGACCTTTACCAAGGCACTCGGGAGCTGCCTTAATGGGTAAAAGTGAAGGTATTACCAGGGACCTCACACTAGTTAGCAGGTGGATGGCGGAGAGGCAGCTCACCTGATGGACAGCAGCGGGGGCTGGGTGATTTCAAAGACAAATTTTTCCACTGGGCGGTGCTCTTTGTCCAAAATTACCACCACCACTTTCTCCACATCATTCTGCAAGGACAGGAATCCCCTGCTCCAGAACTGGGTCCCCACCCCGACAACCCCCTTCCTGCCCAAGGGAGGATGGGATGGGGAAGGGCACACTCACAGCCCTGCTCAGCCACAAGGCCAAGGATCCCCGAGAGTCCAGAGGTTTGAGAAGTTCAAATAAGTACCCCAGACACGAGTACTACACGCCGAGGGGAGAGGGTACCTGGGCCTCATGGGGATCGTAACACTATGAACATGGCCCACATGCCCTGTGGCCTGTGCCTGAGCTAGGGCGGTCTCCGGAGTGCAGGGAATAGGTTTCTGGGCACTATTCATGGGACTCTGCAGGGCCCCAGCATCACCCCATCCCATATTGGGGGTAAGGTGGGCTGCGGGGCCTGGCACCCTTACCTTCTCCAGGAGTGGCTTGACACAGTGCAGCGTGTCCTGGATATACTGGTTCAGCTCCGGGTGGCAGGACATCTGTACACAATGCCATGATGGCACCAATGGGGAAACCACCCAACACCCCCTCCAGGAGCCCAAGGCTCTGTCTGCCTTTGGAGAGAGGCCTAGCAGTTCCCTAGGGGGTCACCACCCAAAGGACCAACTTCCCATCACAGGGCTAAAAATTCTGAATTATCCAGGCAGCAGAAATCAGAAGATAAAAATTCAGTCTCAATATTACCAATTAATATAGCATTGGGGGTTCCTAATGTGGGCTCCACAAGCTTCTCCAGAGTCTAAGGCATCCCTAAGTTGCATGTGTTTGGGTAAATGGACCCTTATTCCAGAGAAAGAATCCAGAAATCTAATCAATTTTCAAAAGTTAAGAATCTGGAACTAAGAAGCTGTGTGGCCGCAAGTAAATTACTTCTTTGAGCTCTAATAAACTTCATCCGTGAAGCTCTCAAAGAAAAACTGAAAAATGAGTTAAGTGCCCAGTACAAAGTGGGGACTCAGTAAGTGCTGTTTCTTTCTTCCTGTTCCCGGTACATTCTTTAAGCTTCCACCACCTTCCAGTATTCAATCATTATTCTAATGCTTACTGAGTGCCTTCTAAGATGCCAGCACTTCTGGAGCCAGGGATAGAGTAGCTTATGGCTTTGTCTCCCTTTTAACCTACAATTAGGGTAAATGAGCTCAGAGAGAAGGTGCCTGAGGTTTACAGGAACACCCTCCCCAAACCAACCATTCACCAGCATCAAGAACTCTTTTAACATGCAACTCTAATCCGAGAGCCTGGTCTCTAACTTCTGGAGGGAAACTCCCAGTTCAAAGGGGAGGAAGGAGCCACTTCAGTGAGGGGTGAGAGATTGTCAGGCTATTGGCTGCTGCTGGGATCTGCAAGGCAAAGCCAGGCTGCTTGAGAAGGAAGGGGCTGGGCCTGAAGGTGGAAGAGAGTTTAAAAATGCACTCTCTGCCTTCTCTGTGATTAGGGGGTGATCCAGTGGCCCCAGTCCGGCTGTGGGGGCTCACCTGGACAGGCACATTGTACTTCTTACGCTTCTGGAAGATGCCCACCGGGTAGACCTCGCGCACGTAGAGGATTAGGTGCACAGCCACCTCCAGGAACTCGCAGAGTACGTCTGCCACCACTGCGAGGGGGCGGAACCTGATGCGCTTGGGAAAGACTTCTGGCCCAGGCCCTCCCTCGCCCCCCACCCCGGGTCAGCAGGTCCAGCCTCCCTACCTTGACCAAAGTTGAGGTCCTGTCTCGTGAGCGTGGTCATCCTTCCCGCCACCTAGCGGACAGGACAGGAGTGAGGGCTAGTTCCAAAGGCCCAGGCAGCTGACCCTCCTCTCCGCCTGGAGGGAATCCGGGCAGGGCACTCCCTGCACACAGAATCAAGGGAGCTGGGAAGGAAGCCCCACGCTGACATCATAGCTCGAGGTCATCAGCTGCACTTTCATCAGCTTTTATCCACTGCTCCCCCCACAACGGTGTCTCGCGTGGTAGGAAAGGCTAGAGCTTTGCGGGCAAAAGGGAGGCAGAAAAAAGAGCTGGATGCGCAGGGTCAGGAGCTTAAAACGGGACACACGGAAAGCGAAACTAGGCTGGAATAAGACTCTCCCCCTTGCCTGGCTGTATTCCTCCCAGAGGGAATCCCGTTCCTCTCCCCTCTCCTGGTGCCGGTTCTGGCCTCGGTTCCCGGGTCGGGGCCCGGCCCCGGCGCGGGAAACCACGGACCCGACCACTTGCACTCCCAGCCCAATCCGCACGGCCCGGGCGCAGTCCCGTGACGTCCGCCGCGCTGCGGCTGTTCCTAGCGCCCGCTTTCAGGCCACGCCCACTCCGCGCTCCGCCCAAGCGGCAAGGGGCGGGGCTTGGTAGGGGCGGGGCCTGGCTTCGGCTCCGGAGATTCCCTGGGCCCGAGTGGGCGGAGACAGTGCCGCGCCACCTTTCAATTTTGGGTGGGCGCGAAAAAAGACAATTTTAGTCCCCATGTCGTATCGCTACGAATCTTCCCCAGGGTATTTTTCTCACCTTACGAGGCGTGCTAAGGGCTTGAGTATGCGTTGCTGGTGAGAACCAGGCGGAGGTCACAGCTGGGAACTTTGGACAGCGACATCTACCGCTAACTCCGGAGTCACCATCCCCGAACTCAGCTGCCCAACCGAAAGCGAATCCGCCGGCTCCGGGGCGGGGACAAGGGGAGGAAGGTGCACTGGGGACGCCCCACCTCCACCCGGAACCTGTACAGCTTGGTTTAACTTTCTAGGAAGAGAAAACCTGGGCCCACGCATCATAACCATAGCGGTCCTTAGTAAAGGTCGATTCGTGTGCCAGGCACTGGGCTAAGTGTGTCCGTGGATTATTTAACTAAATCTTCAAAACAATTCTACGGACAGTTACTGTAACTGTCCCCATTTTACTGATGAGCCATATGAGCTTCAGAAGAGTGAACTATGTCCGAATCTCACAACTATTAGAGGAGGGGCGGGTGGAGCTGTCTTCTATCTCTATACTTTAATGCTCTGGAAGGGCTGAGAGGCCCCTGGAAATAATATTAAAATAATTACTAACATGGATGGAGCACTTACTATGTGTCAAGCACTGATTTCTTTAATTCCCTCATTAACCCTAGGAACTAAATCACCTATTTTACGGACCCACTTTAAAGATGGTAAAACAGAGATGTTCCCTAATTTGTTGAAATCATGCATTTGGAATACAAACTCAATTGTGACTTTAGTCCGACTCCGGGACTTCAGCGTATTTTCAGACACTTTATTTTACAGAGCAGTGGCTGTGGAGCTGTGGGAAACAAATCAGGACCCGAAGCCAGGGGACCTCCAGGGACATAAGAGCCTGTTAGTCACGTTCATCTGTGAGTACACAGATTTAGCCAGAAATGTTGGAGACCTGCACTCCCTTCACCCTAGATGCCTTCAAACCTTCATTTACACACTTCCAATGGGGTAGGGCAGAGAAGGGAATAAGTAACCCGGCCCATTAAGCCAGGAATGTCATCAGAGCAGGTCACAAAAACAGGCCTTGGAAATCTACATCAGAATCCCTGGGGAGCCCATTAAAGACTGGGAGCCCTGGCCTCCCCGACTTACCAGATCAGTAGGGGTGCACAGCATAGTACTGGCCCTTTAACAAGCTCCCTAGAGGCCCTGATACCCAAGAAAGTGTGGGAATTGTCACAAGTGGTTTGAGCTGTTCCATAGGAAAGTCCGCATTTCATAAAACTGCAACACTTAACCCGAAAGGATGAATGATTTATTTCAGGAATTGGTGCACCTGGCAGTGCATTTTGGGTACAACGACTTCTCAAGACTTGGGGACCCTGTCCACATCATGCCATGCAAGAAAGGACCATTTTCACATGAAGCCAGCCAAGCAGCTCACTGGCTTGTAGAAGGTGTCCCCTGGCTCCTTGAGATTTAATAATTATGATGCTTTGGCCACTGGGGAAAGCAAGGGTCTTTCTTTGCCTCTCTGGAGGCTACTCGAGCAGCTTTTCTCATTGGTGACAGGAAGTGGCAGTCTTAGGGAGGCAATTCCTTGTAAAAGGTCCCTTGAGATTGGGGCCTAGGGTAGAGAAGCTCAGAGCTAGCTACTCCTGTAGGGTGGCCTCCAGAACACAATGTGAGCAGCATGGGGGCTTATGCCAGGCCCTCCTCCTTCCATGGGTCCCCAGCCCCAGCTCTCTGCCCTCAGAAGACACAGTACAGGCTACCCAAAGGTCACCTGACACACAGAGCTAAAGAACTTCAGAGAAACCTGGGAGGACTTACAACTCAACACATTTTTCCAGTGGGGAAACTGAGGTCTCAACAGCCTTCGTCTGACACTGGGGTACGTATCTTGCCAAAATCCATAGATAAAAATGCCTGGGCTTGGGGCTTTGGATTCAGAGCCAGCAATAAACAGAGGAAAGCAGGTGGGAGACAGATCTGACCCCTAACCCCCAAAAGGCCTCATCTCCTCATTGGTGAAATAAACAGGCTGGACAGATGTTCCCTAAACCTCTGATGGCCTCAAGTTCCATGGAGGCCAAGAAGCTGGGGATGGGGCAGGGCAGGGAGCCATAGGGGAGCTCCGTGAAAACCTCATCAGTCATTTCCATCCACGGGGCTCTTTGGCATCTGGTTTTTCATATCTTAATCACATCAGCATGATGGATGGTCGGGGGACCCAGATTACATTATGGGGTTAATTTATTACATTTTTGAATGCCCATTTGCTGAGAGACTGTTTTTCAAAGTTATTTACATATTCTTCACCATAATGATAATCTGTAGGAGGGCATATGGGAGGGAAGGATGGATGTTTAGGAGAAAGAGCTTATTGGCCAACTAGGACAGGTCCCTGAGGGTCTGCAATGGGGACAGAGAAAATCACAAGAGACATTTAAATTGAAACAAAGAGAAAGCAGGATGCCAGAAGGTCTTGCAAAGAAAGGCTCAACAAAGACTAAGGCCTGTATGGGAAAAAGAGGGTTCCTGGGATTCTTCGAACAAGCACACAATAAGTGAACTAGAAAAAACTACAGGCAACAGTGTCCAGACCCCAAAGATGCTTTCAGAGCCCCGCCCACACCCACCTGGCTGATCACAGGCCACATCATGGACCCCACCCCTGCCTAAGGTTCCTAGGACAGAAACACAGAGAGGTGGGGGGAGCCACAGAGTCAGCCACATATAGCCTGGTGACAATCCCACAGATACCCCAATGCTCAGGGACTCAGCCAGTTGAAAACCCCTAAGCAGAGACCCAGCCTTATTCATTCTTTTAGTCCAGCACCTCACTCAGCACCTGGCCAAACCCAGGTTGTCAATATTAAATGAATAAATGAAAGAATAGAGAAATAAAATAATGGCAGACGGTGGCTCACTGACACTTGCTTGATTTGAATCCGAACAGTCTGGAGGAGGAGCAAAGACCTCTGATTTCAGTGCTTGGGCTACAGATGCTGGTGTGCAGAGAAGAGCTGCTTTAGGAAAGAAGCAAGGGATGTGGAATGCTTACTACGGTGCCCCACACCCAGCATATCCACGCATGTAGCCAACCTGCTATTTCTCTCCCACTGCTGTTAACCAGCTGTTCGGCCCTTCCCTCCGAATCTCAGTTTTCTCATCTGTATAATGGGCTAATCGTAGTACCAATTCTATAGGGTTGAGCCAGGGGTAATAAAATAATATTTGTAAAAATATAAAGTGTACAATGCCTGGCATATAAATGTTCGATTAATGGCTGTTATGACAATGATATTAAAATCTATGCACACTAGCTAAGCCCCTAGAGCAAAGACTTTGGACCAGCCATTTTCAAAACCCTATCAAAAACATCTTTGGCTGACTACCCCCACCCCCCACCCCTCCCCCCATCCCCATTTTCCTTTCCCAAGACAGGAGGCAGCCTCCGAGGTGCCCTAAGGGAGAAAATGCATCCTCGTGGTCCAAACGGCTAAACGAAGGACTGCAGCCAACACACAGCTCCTGTCCTCCCTCATCTGGCCTTCAGGTTTGAGGCCCGACCTGCACAACTGCCCCAGATTCTGCGGTCCACTGCTGACCTCAGACCCAAGCCAAAGCCCTGACCTTAAGCCAGTAACATCAGGCACTTCCAACACTTCAGCCAGGGCAGAGCCTAACTAGACATTCCCTCCCTGGGGTTCAGCTGACTCCCCAGTTGGTCAGGGAGACCTTACATATCATCTCTTCTCAAATTTAACCTCTATCAAATGCACAGAGACACTAAACGTCCTTCATAAGGGGTTTCAGGGGTTTCCAGGCCCTCTTAATCTGGACCACAGGGTACAAACCCTGGACCCAGCTCAACTGCCACTTTTTAAAAATAACTGCTTTATGAATACATAAGTCATAAACCGTAATGTTCATTCACCCTTTTAAAGTATGCAATTCAGTCGTTTTTAGTATAGTCACAAAGTTGTGCATCCATCACCCCTGTCTAATTCCAGAACATTTTCATCACTCCAAAGAGAAAAACCCCACACACATTAGCAGTCACTCCTCAGTCTCCCCTCCCCCCAGCCCCCAGCAGCCACTGGTCTACTCTTTGTCTCCATGGACTGGCCTATACTGAACATTTCATATCAACTCAATCGTACAGCATTTGGCCTTTTATGTCTTAGCATAATGTTTTCAAGATTCTCCCAGATCGTGGATTGGGTGAATTGGTACTTCACTCCTTTTTATGGCCATCCAATAGCCCTATATAAGAATATACCACATTTTGTTTATCCATTCATCAGCTGATGTTTCAATTAGCAATAACTGAGGATAAACCTCATTGGCTACGATATTGCCACTGCGCAAAGCTAATTCATCAGTTGATGACTATTTGAGTTGTTTCCACTTTGGCCATTCATCGGCCAAAGGGAAACCTGAGGCCCGAAGTCACCATAACCTGGATGGGATAGGAATCCAGGCCTCCCCTAACACCCACCTTTTCCCACGGCATCGTTCTGGGAGAACTCAGAGATCAGAGAGTCCAACCCTGGCAAAAGAGCCCACACCGGTGAATAGTTATAGCAGCAGCATTCAAACCAGAGTCTCCAGTATTTTGCTTCTGGTTCAGTGAATGCCCAGCCACAGCTTCACGCTTAAAAAGGAGAATCATTCCCACTCTCCCCCTCCCACACTGGAGCCATTATCCCCTCTTCTCTGCCACAGTTCCCAAAACCAAGTCATGTGCTCTGCTTTGCTCCTAACCTTCCAATGGCTTCCATCTCACTCCGCCTTGAAGCCAGTCCTTACTGTGGCTCTTGCATGCTCCCATGATCCTCTCTGACCTCATCTCACTCTGCTCCAGCCTTGCTGTTCTTCCTCAAACACACCAAGCACTCTCCTGCCTCACGACATTTGCACTGGTCCTTCCTTCTGCCTATAGCACTGTTATCCCCACAGCCATATGGCCCATTACCTCATCTTCTTTGTGAAAAAACTGCCTCACCAAAGAGGCCTTTCCTGGGAACCTTATAAAACACCTCTTTCCATTATTTTGTTCATAGCACTAATCACCACCTATATGACATATCATATAGGTATTTGTTCACTTGCTTATCTTCTGTCTCCTTCACTAGAATGTAAGCTTCATGAGAGCAGAGAGTCTGGTCCGTGTTCATTCCTTTAGCTCCAGTGCCCAGAACAGAGCTGGCACATAGTAGGTGCTCAATAAGTATTTATGAGATGGGGGATTCAAACCTTCTAGTGAATAAGCAGCCTACCCGCTTCACCAATTCATCCTGAAACCACATCAGACTGATACTATTACAATAACAATAGCAGGTAATTTTTCTGGAGCATTTCCTATGGGGCCAGGACCTGGGAATATTATTTCTTTACACAGGCCATCGCACTTACTCTTTGCACCCTGAGAGTTAGGGAGAATAATGAGCTCAGAGAGGTTAAGCGACTTGCCCCAACAGACGGGGAATGGCATCAGAAGAGGAGCCCAGGCATTCAGCGTGACTACGGAGCGCGGCTCTTAAACCCCTGAGCCATAATTTGTCATACTCTGGAGAAAGGAGCAAACAGTCGAAATGGAAGCCACGGTTGAGCTCTGGGCTCCAGTCGAGACTGCGGCTTCGGCTTCGCGCGCTCGCGGTCCCGCCCCACTGCTCTTTGATCTTTGCAGCGCCGGTGGCCCCACTGACCCCGCCGTGAGTTATGGGGGCCGCGGGACCCATAACACAGCATTCCCGGACTCCCAGGGTCGGCAGGACACGGCGCCCCGCGCGGTGATGGATGAGCCAACCCCGGGTGCTGGCTTTATCCCGGCAGGGCCTGGCTGGGAAGCATCAGACAAGACTTTGGATAGGGCGTGGCGAGAGGCGGACTGTGTGTGTGTGTGTGTGTGTGAGCGTGTATGTGTGAGCGTGTGTGTGTGTGTGTGTGTGTGTGTGTGTGTGTGCTGAGTAGGATTGTCTTGCTTCCTTTCCTGGGGGGCGGGGGGCACTATGCGGCCGTTAGCGCCCCAGAATATCACCAGGTAGCACTTTGAAGACCCCAGACCCCGACATCCAAGAGCGAGCTCTCCTAAAGCCCCGCCCTCCACTTCATGTACTTTCGGGGGCTACAAAGGCCCCGCCGTGCCGCGCGTCCTGCCTCCCTCGCACCCGGCATTTCTTCCGTCCCATTTGACAGCCTAGGCGGAATAATCCTTTTGGGGACCCGCCGGCCCCTACCGGGCGAGGCATGGCTAAGGCTGAGAGCTCAGCTCTGATTCATTGTTGGGGTCCGCCAGGGACCCCCTGCGGTGACCCTTTGTCGCCCGCTCTCGGTGGGGCCGCTCCAGATGCGCCACCGCTGCCCGCGCCCCGCCCGTCCCACGCGCCCCAGGCCGCGCCGAGGCGGCTCCTACGCACCGGGAGGAGTGGGCCCGCCTCGCCCGGTGCCCGCACGACAGCCCGGCTGCGCCCGCCTTTGTCTGCCTCCTTTGTCTGCCCCGCGCCCTGGCAGCGGCGGCTGCTAGGCCTCTGGGGAGCCGGCCCGGAACGCCGAGCGCAGCTGGCGAGGGCGCGCCGGCCGGGAGCGCGCGGGGCCCGGCCCCGGGCTGCCCCTCAGCAGGGGGTCCCGGATCCCACTCCCCACCACCCTTCCCCCGCCCCCTCCCTGCGCTCCCGCCCCCTTCCCGCCCCCGCCCCCGCCCCATTCCCTCCAGCCCAGCGCAGCCTGGGCACATCCTCCTGCCGCCCGCGCACCTCTCTGCGCGATCCCTGCTTCGAGGCTCGGCCCTCGGCTGCGTGCCGCTCCCGCTGGCCCTCTGTCCCGCGTCCCTCGGCCCCCACCCCAACAACCGGACAGGTAAGGCATGGCCTTGGCCCGCCCCCGGCCCCGCCCTCCTTCCTCACCTGGCCGCGCGCCGGGACAAAGGTGGGCTACCTGGCGCGCTCAGGGGCGGAGCGCACGAGGGACTTAGGCTGGAGGTGAGGATGCTGCTTTCTTCCCCGCGCTTCCGGCCCTCGGACCCGTGGGTCTGTCCGTCCGCTGCCTCCGCTCGTCGCCGCGTCTCCCCTCGGCTCCTGGCTCTGCTCCCCGCCCCGCGTACGCCCGCCTTCCGCCGGACACTCACTTTTTCACGCTCTGACACTGCCTCGCGCGCGCCCTCGCCTCTCTCTCCCTGCCACGGCTCTCGCCCATTCTCCTCGGCATTAGCCTCCCTCTGAGACTCGGTCTCTCTTTGTCTCTCTGTCTCTGAGTATTCCGGGTGGTCTCTCAGGCCGCGACCCCAGTCCGCCATCGTTCAAAGACGCTCCGGAGACTCCCTGAGCCCCGGGTCAAAGCTGGCAGGTGTGCCCTCCTGCTCCTTTCGAGGATGCCAAAGCGGCTCGGGTGTGTTGCGGGGGAGGGGGCTCTGGGTGTGACCCCCTCCAGCACCGCCGTTGGCCCCGCGCCCTCCCTCTAGGCCCGGATCAGTACTGCACCCTAGTAACCCCGACGGCACTGAGCTCCCTCTTCTGGCTCCGGCGCAGCCCCTCTCTGTCCGCATTGCCTGCTTTCCTCCCTCCGCGTGCTCCCTCTGAGTGCTGGGGTGTCAGCAGCTTGCGGGCGCCACGCCGGGTTTTGGGTTTCCCACCAACTCTTCTTGCCTCCCTCGGCTGGGTGCTCCCATGGCCCGCACCTCTGTCTGGTTTCTCTGGTCCAGGGCTCTCTCCTCCAGGCTGCCCACCTCCCGGCCTGCTGGCATGCAAGAAAATGCCCCGGAACTGATTTAGTACCATGTCTCTGGGGTCAGGCAGGCAGGCTCTCGGAGAGACTTGGACAAAGGAACGCACTTCTCAGAGCCTCAGTGTCTCCTTCATAACATGGGATAAAAATAGCACCTACTTATAGAGATGTGTTTGGACACAGGGAAAAAAAAAAAGCATGCAGGGTACCAGCACAGTCCACACTCTAAGGTGGTGAAGAAGTCCACAGTCACTGAATGGGGTGGGGTTGGGGGCTCCTCGGAAGGGGTGAAATAGATCAAGGGTAGAGACACTGCAGATAAACCTGACTATACCCGCCTCTCCCATCACTATCACCCCCCCATCCCGGCCACACCCACACAAGCATTTGCGTTCTTACAGACACTCTTTCTCTCCCTGTCCCTCTGCTTGTCCTAAAATCTGAGTTTAAAAATTAGGATGAAAAGGGTCTTAGCTTTCAAAATGAGATCGGTGTGGCTGTCGATATTTGCCCACAGCTGGTCATTTCTCATGAGTCGTCCAGATGACTCATCCCCAGTTCTGAACCTCTGTCTTGCACTGATTTTTTTTTCCCCCAGTGGCACTAGCTCACAAGCCATGTCCTTTCCTTCCAGAGGGTCGGGGGGATCAGCTTGCCCGACCCTGGACCTGCTGTGTAATCACCCAAACCCTCTGACCATCCTCTATGCCACAATAACAGGTGACACACCGTATCAGGAATGATGTGGGCTAAGTGGTTGGAGAAGGGAATTCAGAAAAGTGGAGCCTTCTCCCAGCCGGCAAGTTCCAGGTCCTCCTGGCTGAGTTTTTGTCTTCAGCCAGAGCTGGCACCTAGAACCTTCCTCTTTAGACAGACAAGAATGGGACTGGGGACACACACACACACACCCCTTTCAGCCTCCTGCTCATGATTCTGCCTGGCAGACAGACTCCACTCGAAACCCAGGGTCTTCTGCTTCCTCGGGCCAAAGCTGTCCTGAGGAAAGCCAGCCGATCACCCCTAGGCATCCCGCTCAGAGCCTCCTTGCCCCTCATCCCATGAAAATGATGGCACCTTCTCTGCCTTCCTCACCAATCCACCCATCCCCCAAGTACTAACTCCTCAATGGCCCCCTGTTGCCACAGAATTAACTACTCTCCTGCTTGCCACCACACCTCCCTCCACCTCTGGGGGTTCAACCGAGATGAAGGGCTGATCGATGTCACGCCTTGACTTCCTCTGAGCTTTTGTACAGCTCTTCTCTCCATCTGAAGCGTCCCCCCCTGCCCTGTGTTCATTTGAAGGCTGTCCATCCTTGCAGGCCAAGGTCAGATGTCCTCTCCCGTGGGAAGACCTCCTGTCCCCCATCGCCTCCTTGTCTGCACATCCCTGGGTGGGGCTGCGTCTTGTTCCACTTGTGGTCCCAGCGCCTGACCTCAAGTGTCCTGTGCATACTTGTTCTTTTAAATGGAATCTTTGGCTAAGGAGACAGGAATAAACTAAAATTTGCAAGCCACAGGTTATCCCTGGGTGCCACTGGGTCCTGTTGGCCAGGCCAGGGGCAGAGTTAGCCCAGGAGCAAAGGCCAGGAAGGTTGGAGGGGGAGCAAGCTACCTGGGGGTTTTGTGTCCCTCTGGAAGATGAAGATGATTTCTATGCCCGATTAAAGCAAAGGAAACAGACTAGATAGGGAAGTGACCGCCGAAGCCTGGCAGAGTGGGTTTGGATCCCAGCTGATCGCTTAGCAGCTATGTGACCAGGGGTGAGTTCCTTCACCTGTCTCGGCCAGGACTGTGGCAGAGCTGGGATTCGTACCCTGGCTGCCCTGACTCCACAGCCTGGGGAGAACAGAAGCTCCCGCATGTACCCAAGAATGGCATCATACAAGCATCCCGATTCCCCCGTGTTAGGTGAGGCCTGCTTCTCCTCTGCTTGTGCTACCCCAGCTCCTCCTCTCGAGTGGGCCTCTGTGGCCAGTGGAGCACAGGCCTCCGAGTGGGTGGCTGAATCCTTGCCACTAGAGGCCCTGTCTATCCTCCGGCCAGGTCCCAGCTTTAGCAACACCCCACACTGCAGCACCATGGCCTGTCATTGGTCACCTGTACACATCCCTGGGTGGGCGTGGGAGTAGATGAGGCCCCCGCTTGAATCAAGAGCAGCTGGTATGAACTAACTGTAGAACCCACAAGTTTTTAGGGGCTCTTTTTGTGCCAGGCTCCAAGTTAAGGCCCCCAGCACGTGTCATCCCTGACAGCCACAGCATCTGCACTGGGATGGGTCACTGAGTGTAGCATCAGGAGTGATCAAGACCCTGCCTTTGGAGTCACATGGCCAAGGGTAGAAATTCCAGTTCTACCATTCCCTCTACTGTGTAACCTTCGGCAAATCCCCCGAGGCTTTGTCCCAATGTTGAGCTACTTTTTGCTACTATTATCTGAAAAATATTGTTCACTTCAGAGGGCTAAATTAGATCATATAAAGCTCTAGGCGTAGCTTAGTAAATCACCGATACATGATACTCAAACAAACATACTCATCTTTCAGATGTGGGACTGAAGCCCAGAGAGGTTAATTGACTTGCCCAGGGTCACACAGCTATTAAGTGCTGGAGCCAGGATTCACATCCAGGCTCGCCTGACGCTGGCCTCGGTCAGAGCCGACAGCAGGCATTTTGTCACTTGATGATGAAGTGATGGGTCTGACCAAACAGCAAGTGATGTCACATTGTCTGGGCACCAAGATAAAGAAGCCTGGGGAATGGGGCTGGGAGAGGCCAGGGGTTTGCCCAGGAAAGGAAGAGGAGGAGAAGAGCGAGTACCTATAACACAGCAGGAGGTAGGACTTGGTCTCAGGAGGTGAGACCTGGGGGTGAGACACTGGGAGGGAGGAGCACAAAGCTGGAATCCTCCGGGTGGACGAGGCCTCTGAGGAGCACCCCTCACCACCACCACCCCCAACAACAACATCGCTACACAGGGTTTGTGAGGCTTTGTGGGGGGTGGGAATTCCCGAGGCTGCTGTTGGCAACAATAAAAGCAGATGGGGCTGCCCCTGCTGGGAAGCCAAACCTCATTTGCCAAGACAATGGTCCCCTCCAGGCTGGCCTGGGCCTGTCCAGCCCCGCCCCATGGAAGCCATCGATCACCCCCACCAAGGGCTGAGGACATGGCCACCTGCGCCCGCCCCTCTGCCCACGCAGATACACAGATGCTTCCGGGAGCCTCCCGCCCCTGACTCCCACCCTTTCCCCTCCCCGTAATAACAACAGTTGCAGTTTATTGCACCCTTACTGGGTACCACTAATTCATATAGCTTCACCTCCCCTCATCCTCGCATCTATGAGAGAGGACCTTGAGGCTCAGAGAGGTTAGAAAACTTGCCCAAGGTCATACAGCTCTTCTCACTCTGCTCAGTGGCTCAACTCAATTGGTTTTGATTGACAACTGTGTGAATCAGTCAGAGTTATGTCTGCCTCATTCCATCATTAGACCTGTGGCCTCTCTGCCAGGTCAGAGTAGGGACACCTGGAGGGCAGGGACTGTGTGTCTTTGCCCAGAGATTAGAAGCTCCCTTGGCAAAGAATATATTTTCCCCATGATCTGGGAATTTCCAAGGCCAAAACTGTGTCTCTCCTATCCGTGCGTCTCTCTTTTAGACTGGAGTCTTCTTGGGGCAGGGCTTGACTTACTTGCTTAGACCGAGAGCAGCATGAGGGCAGGAGCTGTGTTTTATCCATTCAGGAGTCCTCCAAGGCAAGACTTGGATCTCCCGTGTCACACTGGCAATGCCTGGGAGCAGGGATCCTGTCCCCACTTCAGACTGGAGCAGGTTCTTTTGCATAACGTCCAGGTCTTGCACTTGGAGGGGCTCAGCAAGTGGTGACCACCTAGTGTCTCCCCCGCAGACTCCATTGCAAAGAAATTTCTGGTGCTCTGCAGGTAGAGAGGTGGCGTTCTGTACAAGGCCAGGTTGGCACAATGGCCTGTAGAGGGGGCGGGGGGTAGGTGGGGCTCTGCATGTTCTAAGGCCTAGGGGCTGCTGAGAGACCCCTTCCTATTGGACAGGACACTTTGGGGCGTGCAGAGCCACGGGGAGGCAGGGAGAAAGGTAGGGACGAGCTCAAGACACTCAGGACCCAGCTGCCAACGAGCACGACCCAGGTCAGCTGCTTCAGGTCCCACCTACCCACCAGTAAGCTCACCTTCTCTGCCTTCCACCCCACCTGTACAGCCTGGGTTGCATCCTTACCTGGAACCACACACAGAGCACACAGAAGTAAATAGTGAAATCTCATGACAGATTAAGAATCCCATTATTTCACAGATAAGGAATTATGACTCCTGGAGAGGTGTGATGGTGGAAGGGATTATGGGAGAGGTTAGAGGGACAAAGTCTAGTCCCAGATTGCTTTGGGAAGAAGAGCCCAGCCCAGGAGTTGAGAATCCATCTGCCTATCTGCCACGGTCATCTAGTATACAAATGTTTTGATTGAACAAGCAAAATCAGTACCCATTTTTCAGCCCTGGGAGAGTCAGCCATCTTCCTCTAAAAAAAAAATTTAAAAAAAGACAGGAATCTACTCCCAGAGGGTCAGGAGCTCTAAGGTCCCCCGACTGGAAATCCAGTTTTGCAGGGTGGCCCTGCTAATTCTAAAAGCAGATAAAGGGCCTGGGGACAGCCACCTCCATTCTCTAATTCCATCCATTCCAGGCAGTGTCCAATCAGATACATGAGGAGAAGCCGGAGGAAAAGGGTCCATCCCATCAGTTCCAAGTTAGAGTGTCTGTTAAGTCTTCGTGGAAGCGTGGGGACACAGCGTCAGAGGTGATTCCTGCCCTGACATCTGCCCTGACATCTGCCCTGACATCTGTCCTGACATCTGCCCTATGCATGGGAGTCTGGGCATGCAGTCGCTGCCCCCGGGGACCCCCAGGCTGGCAGAGAGGAAGGCTGAGGGTGGAGAGTCCTTCTCATATTGAGGAGTTGCTGGTCTTGTCTACTGTGTGCATTGCAGATCTGTCCACTGAAGAGTTTTAAGCCGGAGAGATTTATTCTTCTGACTGTGAAGTGGAGAATATTTGGGGGAAAAGCAGGGGGGCTGAGGCAGAAGAGCAATGTAGGAGGCTGTTTCATTACCTGAAACACACAGAGAGACCTGGGAGAGAGTTTTGTAACAAAGAGGCACCCTTACAGAGGCTGGTCCTGCCTGAGGCTGCTGCTCTGAAGGACTGAATTCAGCTCTTAGCGTCCAAGGTCCCTGGAGGGGAAGTTGTGAGGTGACTTGGCCAGCTGTGTCCAGCAGGCCAAGAAAACCCAGGCCCATCTCCGATCCTGGGCCTGAGGAGGCTGCTGCAGCGTTAGGCCGAGTTCAGCATGTTCTTCCCCAGCTGGGTTCTCGGAAGGGAGCAAGATCTCCTTGAAAATGTCTCTTGGCCTCTCAGGGGTCAGAGGTCCCTTCCTGCCCATATTTAGCAAAGGCGGACTGCCTTCAAGTGTCTTATGAGCCAAAGAGGGTTAGGGTGTGTCCATGCAAAGGGTCGTTTCTCTGGCTGTAGCTAGAGGAGTGGCAGGAATTAGGATGACTCCCTGTCCAGCCCCGCACCCCCACCCCAGCCCCCTGAAGATCCTTTGAAAGACACAAGTGCTCCGGTCTCCCCCAGAAGACCCCGTGCTGGTCTCATGGTGCTCATCTCAGCAGCCCGGCAGGTTAGGGTCTCACCTGTGCCCGAGTGTCAGGCACAGTTAGAAAGATGGACGGAGAGCAAGGCACGGTGCTTCCAAAACCAGGGGATGTCAGTCGGGATGAGGGGCACTGGCCCCTGAGTACAGTGGTATCATGTATTGTGTTTTCTCTTTTAACATTTGTGAGTGTGTCCTCTGAATTCATGCTGCCTTGATACATGTCCCTAGCCCCTGGGGACTCACTCCAGGTCCTGGAGGACAGCATCTGTCATCCCTCCCCACAGGGTGCTGTCAGTTGGAGACACAGATCAAGGAGTCTTGTCCCTGTGCATCATGAATCCCCAGCCTCCCTCGGCAGACAGGGCCCTTGAGACCATCTCACCCAATGATCCAGTGCTCTTCTCCCCCTGCGCCCCTCCCCAATTTTCTTTTTCTTTCTGAGCAGTGCAAATCATTTCCCATGCAATCTTACCCATAATCCCAACACATAAAGCCGATAACGGCAATGTAGTGCCAACACTGCCACCCATAATTATTTCTCCCCCGAATCAAAATTTACTCCATCTCATGCAGACACAACCTCAAGCCCTACTTACAACCAGACTCTTTGGCTTCTCCCACCCGGAGATGCTGTGCGATGACAGTTAAGCCCCCGATTCCCAGTACTGCCTTATTTTAAAGTAAATCAGTGAAGAAGAAGAAGAAAAA
Source organism: Macroglossus sobrinus (assembly GCA_004027375.1). Lineage (NCBI taxonomy): Eukaryota > Metazoa > Chordata > Mammalia > Chiroptera > Pteropodidae > Macroglossus > Macroglossus sobrinus. Next base: position 292 of record PVKZ01004629.1, on the reverse strand, counting down.
AAACTGTTCTCAATGATTTGAAAGAATGCAATCGATGTCAGTTGCACTTGTCGATATGAGATTGACCTTCTAACTGGCTTTGGCTGTTCGTGACCAGAAAAACCATAGAGCATGTCCATAAGTAGTTGCAGGTGGCAACAGTTCTTTTAAACTGCTTGCCTTGCATCCCTGGAACGCTCCTCAGTGACCCAGGAGAAGCCTAAATTAGGAGGAGGCTGTGCCCACGTTAAAATTTGGGTAGAGAACGAGAGTGTCTTGTGTTTACTACAGTTTTCAAAACGGTTGAAAATAT
>PVKZ01004628.1:57500-75602 GCA_004027375.1 Macroglossus sobrinus | reverse complement strand
ACACTCTTAGAGAGCTCATGTAAGCGAGCTATCTTGCAATATTTGTCCTTCCGTGACTGGCTTATTTCAGTTAGCATAATGCCTTCCAGTTCCATGCTCGTTGTGGCCAATGGCAGGACTTCCTCATTTTTTAAAGGCTGAGTAATAGTCCATGGATATGGAGTGGTGTGTGGATATAGCGCATGTCTTTATCTGTTTTTCTATCAATGGACGTTTGGGTTGTCTTCGTAGTTAGGATGATACTGCCATGAGTGCATATATGTTTTCAAGATCCTGATTTTTATTCTTCACCCAGGAATGAGATTGCTAGTTCATAGAGCAGTTCTATTTTTTAAATTTTGAAGAGCCTTCCTACTGTTCTCCACTGCTATCCACCATTTCACATTCCCACCAACGGTGTACAGGGGTTCCAATTCCTCCACATTGCAGCCAACACTTATCTTTTATTTTCTTCATAATCGTCACCCTAACAGGTGTGAGGTGACGCCTCGTGGTGGTTTCGGTTTCACTTCCCTGATGACTCCTGATGTTGAGTCTCTCTCATACACCCGTTGGCCATTTGAATGTCTGCTTTGGAGAACTGTCTGCCTACAGCTAAGTTTTTGTCTTGTCACGAGACGCATATAAAATGATAGCACATGTCACACAATGCTGGTGGCAACAGAAGCTGACCAGTCCCTTAGAAGAGCCCAGATAATGCTGAAGCTGGGAGAGCTCGGGTGGCCGGTCTGTGCTAACAAAGGAGGTGACTTAAGGACCATGAGCTGACTTTTGAGGGGAGCTTTCTAACTTCCGGCAACAGGAATTCAATGGAGGAAAAAACAGAATGTCGGGTTCAACTCTCCTGCTTAGTCCTTCACACCAAACTTCCTGTGGCTACAGAAAAAACACGTGTGGTCCTGCGTACCTATCTTTGTTTCCTCAGTGGCCCGCATATGGAGAGAAAGCATAAAAAGTATCTTCCCTTTGAGCCAGGAGCACCCGGACCCCCAGGTGGAGGTTCTGGGCATCTGAGCGGACGTGGCTGACCCGGCCTGAGGCTACCCATGCACCTGCACAACGGCAGAGTAGGGACAGAGCAGAACTCAGTGAGACGAGAGAGGAGGTGACCCCTGGTTCTGTGTCAGCCACTAGCTCACAGTGTGACCTCGAACAAGCCACTAGCTCACAGTGTGACCTTGTTCGTGAAACAAAGGATTTGGACCCACACGGGCCAAGCTCCTCTTGGCTCTGAGGCCCACAGCACTGCGATCTAATTCTTAGTTGGCTCTCACTGGGCAGTGTGATCTTGACCTTCACATCTCCAGGCCTCGAGTTCCCTCTGTGCCCAGTGCAGATGGCGGCCACGACACCTGCTTCCGACCTCCTGTTTTCTCACAGCAGCATCCCTCTGTTCTTTGATACTTTAGGGACTAGAACCATTTATTAATAATAAAATTATATTAGTCTGGGTCCTCCAGAGAAACAGAACAAATAGGAGATATATTTCAAGGGGTTTACTAGAAGGAATTGGGTCACATGTTTACAAAAGCTGAGAATTCCAGGATCTGCAGTTGGCAAGCTGGAGACCCAGGCACGCCAGTGGTGGAAGTTCCAGGCTGGGTCCAAGTTCAAAGGCGAGAGAAGACATCTTGAAGACTGATGTCCCAGCTTGAAGACAGCCAGACAACGGAAAGAGCAGATTATCTCTTATTCAGCCTTTTTGTTCAGTTTAGGCCTCCAGTGAATTGGATGATGCCTGCCCACTGGAGAGGGCCATCTCCTTGTCTTCATTCATCAATTCACACATAATCTCTTCCGGAAACAAATTCATGGTCACACCCAGACATCATGTTTAACCAGCTGTCTGAGCGCTTTGCTGCTCAGTCATAAAATTAATTATCACTGAAATGTAATTGGTCCAGCAGCTCAGGGTACACGACCAGGACCCTCCAGGTTCTCGGCATCTCCAGATCCCACTTGCTTGGAGTTTGTATCCTTCCCAGGATGGTTCTCCCCCAGGGCTCCAAGATGGGCCCAGGTTTTCTCTGGGGCTACATGCTTCCTTGTCCATCCTAGAGCTGGGTTGTGAATCTTTCAACATCTAATTGGATCAACGAATGTTACAAGCTCAGCCCTGAGCCAATTACATGCCCTGGAGACTAGATTATGCTAATGCATTTGGTGCCACGCCGTGGGCTCACTCTAGAGCTAGAGCTGAATTTTCGTTACAGGCTGTGCTGACATGTTAAGCAAAAACTTGATACACATGCCAACAGGAGAGAATGGATACTGGGTGGCCCCAAACATCAAATGTTCATTAAAGTGGTCTAGCTAAAGTGTCACCTATGATATACTAGTTTCCAATGGCTACTAAATCGAATCATCATGACTTTGATGGCTTGAAACAAGACAAATTTATTCTCTTATAGTCAGTTTCACTGGGCCGGAACCAAGGTATTGGCAGGGCCCCACTCACTCCCTCTGGAGGATCTCATGGAGAATCCTTTTCTTTGCCTTTTCCAGTTTCTAGAGCTGCATTCCTTGGCCCACAGCCCCTTCCTCCATCCTCAGAGCCAGCAGCATTGCATCTTCAAATCTCTCCCTGCTTCTGTGGTCACATGACCTTCTTTTCTTTCCCTCCCTCTCCTCTGACCTTCCTGTCTGCCTCTTATAAGAACCTTTGTGATTACACAAGGCCCAGGCAGAAACCAGGATGTCCCCATCTCGAGATCCTTAACTTAATCGCATCTGCAAAGTCTCTTTTGTTATATAAGGTATCATTCACACATCCTAAGGATCGGGACTTGGACACCTTTGGGGGCCATTATCCAACCTACCAGGGGTGGCTCTTCTACTACCCTGAGAATATTTAAGTGTACCTTCTTCAGTGCTTCCCAGGCCTTTATTCACACCCGGATTACGGTATTTGTCAGTCTCCTCACGGACTCCTGCATAGATTTACGATCCATCTCCCTCACTCGGCTGTGATGCTGGAGCACACTATTTATTTCCTGAAAGCATAGCATCACTGCTGGCCCAGACCGGGTTCTCAATGAATGAATGAATAAATCTCTTCACTGGAGCAGATGTAATGCAGGTTGAAGTCGCAAGACCTGAGGGATCCTGGACCCGAGGATGACTTGGAGATGGCACGGGGTTAATGCAATGACCATAAATCCCAGTCCCAAGTCTCCAGGCCCCTTCTGTTGCCTCCAGCCTATTTTTCCGAAGCCTATTTTTAAAACCCCCTCACTAGTAGTGAGCAACACTGTGGCTATAAATAGAAGCCATGGATTTTATGATCAGAGAAAACGAGTCCTTCATATTCCACACACATGCGCTCGCTCGCACACACACACACACACACACACACACACACACACACACACACACACATGCACACACACTATTTATAGCTCCAGGATTTCCACAGCCTCAAATACTCAGTGAGAACCCCCGGCTGACTCTCCTCCCAGCCCTACAAGGCTCATGGAAATGTAGCCGGCCAGGGGGAAAGGATGTCATTTTAAATTGTGTTTGTTTTTGAAAGCCCACTTTCCAAGGGAGGAGGGGATCGTGCTGAATGCATGAAGCCGACAGGAGCCTTTCCGAAGACAAGCATCATCACCTTGCTGGTTGAGGGGTAGCTCAAGATTCTGAGGGGACCAGCGGTGAGCGAGGATGAAAGAACCGTGCAGAGACATTCAGCAGGAAACACACCAGACAGGCCGGATAACCACGGACGTGGGGTGGTGGGGGGCGGGGCTCCCGGAAACAGCAATAACAACTCGGACCTGCACGGGGCGCGTGCTGCTTACCGTGCACTGCTTTAGGGACAGACGCATTATTTCCGTCCATCATCTCGGCAGAGCACAATGTCCTGGTACCGTTATTACAGACCACAGATCAGAGATGGCTTTACAGAGGCACCGCCAGGTTGAACAACGTGGCTAAGGTTTGGGTTAGACCCGGGACTAGAGCGGGGGCCAGCGCTCAAGCATTAAAGTAGACGGTCAGTATTATGGCTTCCGAGAGTGGAAGAGGGTGTGACGGGGACCCCAGCGCTCACGCCTTCCATTTGCCTTTCAAGGCCTCTGCCACCAAACTGCGGCTGATGCCTACTGTGCGACCTCTTCCTGCTGTTTCTAACCTCTCCTCCCTCCTGTCCTCTCACTCAGAGACTGCATGCTGGCGAGGGCGGCTGCCACCTTGATGGCTTACGTTCAGGGGAGCTAGTCACCACGTCTGACGGATCAGGACAGTGGCTGCCCACCGTGGACAGTCTTGTTCTGGGGTCCCCGCGGTGGTGTCTCTTTCTCCTTGCCAGATCCCGCCCCATTTCTGCACCCCACCCAACCTTGCCTCCCCTCAGATGGCTTCCCTGATTACTCCCAGCTCGCTACTTTCCGTCATCTGGCCCCTGTCTCGCTAGAGGACCAGACTATGAAAATCGCCCAAGTTGGTGGACCTTAAATGTCCTTATCAAAACAGATGCCGCAGGTATCAGTTGTCAGCACCCAGAATGTAGACACGGTCACAGAGCTGAAGCCAGACAGTCACAGACTCGAAGCTCGGGTCCTCCCGAGTGACTGATGACGAAGGCCCAGCACCGCGGAATGCGCTCCTCTGGCCAACAGTGGAGCCAGCGAGGGTGCAGCTTTCCTGCGACCGGGGCCGCGGGTCGTGCCGGATAATTCTGAACACGGCCATGACCGCAGGCCGCACCTGCTCTCCCTTCCCTTGCTCGTTACCAACGTGGGCACAGAAAACACGATTTCGTGGCTCCTGCTCTCTCTCTCCCGGCCCCGCCCTTGTCCAGGCCACTGCGGCAGCCCCTCCCATGTCAGAAACAGTCTCCTATTGGTCCCCTTTGCCCCTCCCTTCCCCACTCCCATTCGCTCTTCACGCCTCAACCTAAATGTTCCAAAAATCCAAGTTGGGCGATGCTGCCTTCTGCCCCGCCTTCCCACGAACCTTCCTCCTGGCCATCTGGGTCAACTGTGAATGTCCTGTGACCGTTCCCAAGGCGTCCCATGGTGTTCTAGGCCGCGCCATGTCTCTGGTCTCCTGTCCTAATGTCCCTTCACGGGAGTTTCCACTCCGGCCAGAGCAGGTTACCGGCTGTTCCCTGAAGCCCAGTGCTTTTCTGTGACCCTGGAGTCGCGGCTCAAGCTCATGCGAGCTCCTTGGGGACAGAGACCATGTCTTATCACCTCCTTATTCCTTGACCTAGAGGAGATGCTTAACACCTGTTAATGACATGAACAGAGGGTTGAATGGATAAACGAACGAATGCTATTTTCTACCTCTGGAATCTACCTGTTACCTGATGATCCGCCAGGGCTCCCTCACCTTCACGCTCACTTCTTTTGTGAAGTCTTCCCTGGATGTCACCCCCAGTCTAAGCTGGGTGCGATGTCACCAGGTCTTCTGCATGCCCGTGTCCTGCAGTACTGTATCTGCTTTCTGTGTGTCTGCTTCCCCTCTAGACTGTGTCACTCAAGGGCAGAGACCACGTTCTTTGTGGGGGTGTATTCCTAGCACCTGGCACGAGGCCTTAAACTTTAGTGACCGAATGAATTAAGCATCTAATCAAAAGTACGAATGAAAAAACAGTGGCGTGTGCCTGTGGCCACGTGGAGAATTGGGAAAGGGGCTGGGGCCGGAGAGAATTAGGGCAAGAGCTGGGGCTGGTCCCATACTAAAGTTTCAATGCTCTGCTCTTTCTAACATTTCCTTGTACAAATAAGAAGCTGGAGATTTCAATCGTTTTAGAATTTTTTTTCCAGGGCCATGGAGTGCCACAAAGCACACCAAGCAAGTAGGAGTCACCCCAAAGTAAACAAATCAGAGTATGCTCACCTGTGACACCAAACCCAGACTCTCCTCAGGGTTTCCCGTCCCCGCCCCCCAGAAGAAAGGTAGCTAGGCCACAACTAGTTTAACCTTGCATCCTGAATGATTAGTTCACAGAATAGGCAAAAGCGACTTGTTAGGAAGGCCGCCAGCAGCATGGCAGTTGAGAATACATTTCAGAGCTGGGAGCAGGAAGAGCCCTAGAGAGGACCCTGGATTATATTTCTGACCCTGTCCCAAATTTACTACGTGATCTTGAACAAGTCACCTGGTCTCTCTGAATCTTGGCTCACACCTATGTAAAATGAAGGACCAGATGTATTTTCTCTAAGGCCCTTCTCCTTCCCCAATTCTGTGAGGTTATATATGGAGAGCTCGTTTGGAAAGACATAAAGAACTCAGAGGTGAATCCAAAGACAGAACGTTTCCAGTAAAGTTGTAAGTAGCAGGTTCATGTTCTAAGTGTTCAACAATTAACGGTAAATGCTATCAAAATAATACAAAAAATAATATTCAGAAGGTTTCCTGGAAACTGATGTACTAGATTAAAGATAGACTCAGTTCACTTATAAGTAATATCCCAGCCACAGTCCACCCCTTACCCACAGATCCCCCAGATGTCCTCTGCTTCTAAGGACCCCTGTCCCTTCCTCTACTAAAAGCACTCTTCACCTAATTTGAGGGGGAAGAGGCAAAGGCCTGGCCCAGCCCCACATCCAGGCAATAGTAGATGTGTAACAATATAGGCCAATATATAGGCTGGAGAGATAAAAGTGGAATTCACACCTAATCACCAGCTTCGGTAATGATGAAGTTCAATTACAGTCTCTTCTAATGACTTGAACATTCCAGAGGCAGAAAATAGTATTCGTTCATTTATCCCACTTTTAGCCACCACACTGGTCTTCCATGGTTAGGCATCTTTAAAGTAAAAGAATTAACTTGGTACTATTTAAATTTTCCAAGTGCTTTTAGATTCACTATGAACTAACAATGACATCATCGCCGGTGCATTTTAAAATTTAATGCTTTTTATAAGACTTGTATATTCGCCATCTCATGTGTCGTGAGGAGCAGTCATTATCCCCACTTTGCAGGTGAGGAATCCAAGGCTCAGAGGGAAGTGACTTGCCCAAGGTCTCGCGGATGGCCAGGGCCCGAGCCAGGGTTGCGATCTCTCCCCTCAGCACCTATGATCCCCATTTTACAGGTGAAAACTTTGAAACTTAAATAAATCCCTTGCCCAAGTTAATGCTGCTAAGTGAAAGACACAGCCAACAAATCTTATGGTCTTCTTGAAATTCCATTTTGCAGAGATGATACAGGTTGCGGAAGGTAGAATAAAAACCCAGGATAAGCCACACGCAGGCCATTTCTCCCCTCCAAAACAAAATGAACTTGAATTTGTCTTATCCGATGGCAACACTATGGCTCAACGATTTCAATTTACTGAGGTACAGTGAAAACAGCTAGCAGTGGCTCTCAGCTTTGAAAGATGTGGCTCCCTTAAACGCATTTATTTTAATGCTTTTACACGGCATAGTAAAAGAAGTGCCCATTTTTCAAATCCCTTTACGTTTCACGAACACTGCTGCCATCTTAAAGGACTTTCTGAGTTACGCTAACTTCTAATTAGCATCCTTTTTGGAGTTTACAACTTCTGATGGTCCACAGGAAGCCAAGAGTAAAAGGAAGAAAGTCACAAGATGTAATCTGGTGGAGAAAGCAAATTCAGTCTTTATACAGCACACATAACTGCTTAGGTTGGGAGACTTGACTTAGAAAAGCATTCATTTCGAAGCAAGGAACATTTGCTGGGAGACTGATGTGGGGGAGGGACTGATGGAAAGATGAATAGCACAGTTCTTGACTTGGGGGGTGTTGACATCTATTGGGAAACAGACACGACCCCTGCTACCTCGATGAGTCCCGCTGGGGGACCTCTACAGCAGCCCCTCCCAGCCCTTGTACTGAAGTCCAAATGTTTTATCCTTGTGGCAGCTACTATTGTGCGTGTGTCAAATTTAAAAAGTATCTCTTCTCCTACATCTCTTAAAAGGAAATTCCACCGCAAAATTATTTCTAGCACAGGCAGCAAGCATTTGCATCATGTGTTAACATTTACAAAGCACTTTCCGGCTCAATGTGCCTTAAAAGCAGAGACTCAGAGATGTTTACGTCAGGCAATATTTTTTAGTTGAAAAAAATTATGTTCCGTTTTCTACAACTAGCAGATTTGAGAGATTATCTTTTTCAAAGATTGTAAAGAGAACCGCTTGTGGGCGGTTTCCATCAATGCCAAATGCATGCTGACACCCTTCCAGTATTAAAAAAGAGCAAGCAAAACATTTCGAGTATTTTGACTATGTAAACCAAACCAGTGGGGGAATGCGCATGACTCTGCAAAAAACAAAGAACATTATTCAGCAAAAAAGACACGCATTCTGCATAAGGCTATCACATAACTTTTTCTGAGAGCATATTTTTAGATTGTTGAACTGCAAGAGTGCTGATTTCTTTCTGAAACAAATTAATTATGAAGAATTACTAAAACTCTGTTAAAAAAAATAGCAACTAATCTAAATTCCTTGTCAGACAAACATTAAGGAAATTTCTGTACCCTTAGCCACAAGAGGGCTACGCTATGTGATTCCCATATATATTGAAACGGTAAATCACATCAGAACTAATCATTTCACCCAGCTAAGTTCTTACTCAGTACACAAGATGTTTTTATTTTAATACTTAATTCATGGATTCAGGAAACCATTGGCTAGTCAAGGCTAAAATGCATAGGTCAGCACATATGAGCCACTGTCCATGGTTCTGAACCACCTACTTCTCACCCTAAGGTCTGGTGGCCCCTTCTCACCCTAGGAGGGCCAGACCCAGAATGGGGATTTCAAACCCTGTTTTAGCTCTATCACTATATGACTAGTTGTGTGACCAGAAACAGATTATTTACTCTTTCTCTCTCAACCTCAATTTCTTCAGAACGTAAAATGAACAAGTCAAACAAGAGGGCTTTAAGCTCCAACAGCCTAGGATTGGGTGACTTAAAACTGCCAAAATGCTGGAACAAGTCACAGGGTTCTCAATGTGATTTAACAAAATATCACTAAGTGTTGTATCCTCTATTCCATGTACTATGCTGGGTACTAAAAAAAACAATGAGATATTAGTTAGAATATTTTTTATTGAAACAGACACAAAGCACACTGGCTCATGTAGGGAAAGAGTAATAATGATGAGGTCACTTGTGGGATTATTACTGAGATTAAGGTACAGTTAGAATGAGGACCTGTAAAACCCTCAGGTCTTCTTTCCTTATTCTTTCTGCATTATTCCAGAATGAGTTCTTCTATTCAGAAGGTGCATGGTAGTCAGAGTCTAAGACAACCCTTAATTATACGAATCCTCCTGACACTCGTAATTGTGTGTAAGCTCCTCCCCTTGAGTGTAGACAGGACCTGTGACTCACCTCTAACCAGCAAAATATGCCAAAGGTGATGGGATGTCACTTCTGGGACCATGTCACATAAGGCTGTGTATTTCCTCTCGCTCACTTGGATAAAGCCAGCGAGCATGCTGGGGAGGCTTGTGTGGCAGGGAACTGAGGACGATCTCCAGCCAATAACCATGCCAGCTTACAAGATCTCTCCCTGTTTGAACCCTGAGATGAGACTGGGGCAACAAGAGACACCTCTGTTAGAGCTTTCACATGACACCCAGCAAAGTGGTGCCCAGACGCCTGACCCACAGCCAGGATGAGATAATAAACATGTGTTGTTTCAAACCCCTGGGTTTGTAATATTTTGTTATGCAATTGATAAATAACACAGGAAGCATGACCCCTACAATCCCCAGGCCCACATCTCCAGTTTTAGAACCTGGGCAGATCTGAAGATAATTTTTGTTCCTTTCATATTCAAAATCCTGATGAAGGAGGATGGACGTTTGGCTTGGATGGGGGATGCTGTGGATTCAGAACTCTTCCCTCCCTTTCTTCCCCCAAACACCAGCCCTGCAGAAGCTCTGCAGAACCCTGGGGCTGCATGGTGCCTGATTTAAGGATAGAAGCCCCTTGAAAGTGTACACCAAAAAAATTTTAAAAGATTTGCAACAAAACTAGTTGACAGTCACCATGTCTGCTGCTATTCGTGTTTGAGAAATTCATTAGCGTGAGATAGGAAAATGAAGACTGGGGTTTTTCAGAGACGGTTGTTTGGAGGAAGGTGTGGCTGCAGCAGAGACTCTGAGGGTAAGAAAGAGCTGTTGAGATGAAAGAAGCAATGGGAGGAAAAGCCTGGAGATTGGATGCCAGCGAGGGAAATAGAACTTGATGGGTGGGTGTGGTGGGCAGACTCAGAGATCCCCCCCTCCAAAATTTCACCCCCTTGGGTGGAATACACCCCTTGAATAATTTTGATACTTGAGTGTAGGCAGCACCCGTGACTTGCTTTTAACTCATACAATACAGAAAAAGTAATAGGATGTCACCTCCGTGGTTAAGTTACATAAGGCTGTGGTTTCCATCCTTCCGGCAGTTTCTCTCTATTGTCATCGTTACCTGCACACAGTGGTGCAGCAAGTTGCAGTGTCTGAGAGAGGCCCATGTGGCCAGGAGCGGAGGGTGGCCTCTGACCGACAGGCAGCTACAAAGCGAGGCCTGCGGTCCAGTTTCTCTCCAGGAACGAAATTATGCCAACAATGATGTGAGAAAAAAGCCTTGAGCAGACACTTCCCCAGCGGAGCCTTCAAATGAGACCCCAGCCCTAGCCGACACACTAACTGCAGCTTTGTGAGTGACCAGGAGGCAGAGGACTCAGCTAAACCGAGCCCACAGTTCTGATGCACGAGAACTGTCAAATAACCAACATGTGTTGTCTGAATCAACTGAGCGTTGTGAAAACTTGTTACACAGCAACGGATAGCTGATGCAGTGGCTTGAGGCCGGTTCTTAATATCTCTGACCCTTGGCTTTTTTCCTCTATAAGGGACAGTAAGGCATGCATTGCCTCTCAGGTCTGGTAGAAGCATTGAATTAAATACGAGGGGGCATGTCGGCCTTCTGCAAGGCTGCTGGCGGGTGTCCAATAAACAGTAGTCACCTCTGCCACCCAACCATCACCACCAACCACGCACATAGGATAAATAACCATCAGTAAATTGTTACAAGCTCTTCACAATTGCCACTTAGTGGAAGAATCAGTATGGGCCCAGAAATTTATCTCCAGAAAAAGGCAAAAAAAAAAAAAAGACAAAAAAAAAACCCCACAAAACCCTCCAGATGCTTTAAGTTCTTCAGTTCCTCAAGCTGGCCCAAAAACAGCGTACCAGAGACTTTCCCGGGTCCAGTACTGTGGCTGAATCTGTGATACATATTAATTCATTTATCTATGTCGAAGGGAGAAGGGCAAAGTTGTCCTTGTTTTTCAAGGCAGCGTTTCCCAAGTTACTGTAAAAAAAATATATATATAAAGTTTGCATTTTTTTGATCACTCTTTCATCATACTTAACCCCGATGGAGGTTACGACCTTTGGGTGTTAGCCAGTGTCCAGTTGTAATACTTAAAACTAACAGGGTAAACATATATTAGGTACTGCTTTGCCAAAAAAGCTTGGCTGAGCCAACAGATTTTAACACCGTAGGACGAATTCTGCTGTACTTGTACTTTCAATTATTTATTTTTTTGTCCCGTCTCCGCTGGAGGAGCCTGAACTCAAGTCGTCACGAGGGACCCATCGCTGCCTGCTGTTTTCCGTGCTGTCACTGCATCTCTCCAGCCTTCCGACTGGTCCAGCCACTTGATCAAGCGCATAACACTCTGTCACGCACACGACTAGGACGCCACCCACTTCTAAACTGGCAGCGGTTTCCCTGGGAGGTGGAGAAATCATAAAGGCATTTTCATTTTTACTGATTATGCTTTTAGCTACCTTTTCCGGTCTACTCCAGCCAACTGCTACGAAACACAGTTAGCGAGTGATCTTTGAAAGGACTTAAGACGGAAGTGTGTTGGGCGATAACAAAGAGGTACCCTCTATACTTGTGTATTCAATAATCTCTGAAAATGTAATGGATTACACTGTGTTCACAAGGTTGCTGATACTTAAACCTTAATGGTTTAGAAAAAAAATAGATAAGAGAAGGAAGAACATTGTTTTCTTTGATCAAAAGTAGGTACAGTAAGCGAATGTTCTGAGTGGATAAACTCTGAACATAATGGTAGTTTAACATACGTGCTGTGTAGGAGGCAAAGAGGTAAGTCTGTCAAGCACCGTTTGTTTTGTTACTCTGAAAAGGGAGAAATTATTTCTTAAAAGTTCTGTATTTATGTTGCCTGGCGTGACAGAATGCATTGCATTTTATCAGTTATAGCTTGTGGCCGGTCAGACAGAAATAATGTTACTGCTTTCAGCAAATTGATGACTGCTAACCGTTTGAAATAGTCATCAACTAACTTTAGATTTTTAAAGATTAAAAATAGCCTTGGGCTTTTGGGATCATTGCTTCTTCATCTGTAAAATGGGGGTAATGATAGAGACTTGCAGAGTCTCTGTCAATTTTAGGCTGAAATAACGTATGTAAAAGTGCCTGGCCATGGAATAGAGGTTTATTTAAATGCTGGCAGGGATGATGACTGGTGATGATGAGATGATGATGATGATGATGACGATGTTGAAGAAACTGCAGCAGAGATCTGTATATCCTGGTTATTCCTATTGTGAGTTGCCTTAATGTAATCATTCTAGCGATTCCATATCTGCGTGCTTGAGGAGATATGACCTTTTCATAACTGACCCAAAGCTTCTCCCTCTTTATTCATTTATTCACTTAGAGGACTCTCGTGTGAGAAAACTAGCTTTCTCAAACAGAACTTGGTTTTCTCACAGGTTTTCAAACAGGACATATCTGCCTCCGCCTCTGGCAGATGTGTTGGGACCAATAAAAGTCTTAGGAGGGACCTTGATTGGAAAGACGAGGTGGGGAAACCTGTGCCTTCTTTGTGGCGAGGACACTCACTCCTTGCGCACGCCTGAGGTGACAGACAGCGCGGGGGCTTGTCCAACACAAGCAGAAGACGTGGTTAACTGAGCGTGTGGGGCGGAGGAGGCAGGTTCAGGAAACGGTCTCTGAGCCTAGACCAGCTCTGTGCCGTGCTATCGCTTAATTACCGTGGCTTCCTGTCGCCGGGGAATATTTGTCAGCTTTTAGAGCAATTAGCGTAAATAGTTGAGACTGAGGAAGAATGAGTGACTTCGACCAAACTCCATATTTTTAGTAATTTTATGGAAATGTCTGTTTTATGGGACGATCTCTCCAGCAGAGGTAAATTATTACGTTAATATTAATCCTTGGAATGAGGTACTGTGTGCTTGAATGTACACAGGGCGATTAATTTAACGCTACTTTCCAATTTTACCAAGCATGCTGACACCAGGTAATTATCAATAAAATATCTAGGAATCATTTTATCTGTAATTAACCAGGCTAGTAGTATCTCACCCCCTGCATTGTAAGTCGTAAATACACACACATACACACATAAACACACATAAACACACACACACGAATCAACTCTCATTTAAGAATTAAACACCATCCAAGCTATAGCTGAGGGATGCAGTGAAATTAAACCAAGTTAAGGGTCATGCGCTCTGTGGCCTGGGAGAAAGGTGACGTTGGACTTGCGGTCTCGGCACTGACAGCCGATGGGAAGAGAAGACAGTGGGGTAACTGGTTCAGGGGACCCCTCTGAGGGTATGGAGCATTTGGAGTCTTTTTATGGTGCTGCTTCTGTTTACGACAGGTGGAGGTTCCCTGGCATTCTCTGTGGCCTTTTAAAGTGCCCCATAAACACAGAGAAACACCAAGGTTTCCCCTAGGGCTGGCATAACTTTGGTTCAAATAGATTTTGAGCATGGATGGTCTGAGATTGGATATGTCAGGGCCTGAATAATATCTGAACCCTTCGCAGGAGAAGGGCGATTAGGGGTGTTTGTCTGGCCCCCAGCTGGGGAATCTTGGCAGTGGCAACCTGCAACCAAGTACCTTGATTATCTAAGTGTCCCCTGAAGACAAAAGTGGAGCCAGAAAAAAATTGAAATGCAAAAATGTAAGATGAGTTCGTCACTACCGTCTCTTTACTTTGATGGGGGAAAGGAAAAAAAAAAAAACCTCAAAGCAATGATGGCGTTAGGAAAATGAACACCTGGAACTAACTCACTGTGGTGTGAACTGGATCAGGCCCCCGAGGATCGGAGGAGCCGTCCTCCGTGCAGACACTAGGAACAGTTTTTAATCAATTTAGCCTGTGCCAGTGCTTGCTATTCATAAGGGAACATCCTCCTTTTCGGGATGGAAAGTCTTTGCTTCTGCGCACAGGCTGTGGATTACTACCCGAGCAAATTGTCTTTCGTTTCCATCACGGTCTTTGCGAGACTGTCTGCTATGGGGAAATTAAACCTGTTTGTATGCAATCTGGCTGAGAAAAGAAAATGGTGAAATGGCCACGGACTTTGCTTTTTTTTTTTTCCCCCTTTAAAGAGACCATTTTGCTTTTCTTGGCCATCACACTTGGAAAGAAAGCCAATTCCTGTTCATAGCGCTGTGCTGGGTAAATGCACCTGGCTGAGTAAGTCTCTTCCTGCGTTGAGGGATGCTACTCATCACATTCTGGCCAGGTTAACTGAGGTCTAGGTGACCAGCTCTTCAAGGGCAGGTGCTCTGCTCAGGTCAAGGTCTGGCCCTGAGTTCACTAGGATGCCCTCAGAGACCCCAAGAGAAGCCTAACGGAGATAAATTAAATTCCATCGCTAATTCCTTTTAAACATGCAGTAACTTATGAGACAGCGGGGCATATGGGTGGTCCAGAAAGCATCCTCGCAATCATTCATCAGTGAATTGACACACGAGTGCGTCTTTCCCACTGGGTGAGGCTTGGGTGTAAAGAGATTCTCAGCAGATGTTCACCCTTGAGACTGCCTGGACCTGTCTGTCATCGATCTTATATTAAACAGGTGGAAGTCTCTTTGACAGACTGCAGGTCCAGTGACGAAAAACTACAGACCTGAGGTCCTACTGAGGCTGCTCTGTAAATGGATCATTTATCGATAGCTGTGATGATAGTGACTAACAGACAGTGAAGAAGTTAGAATAATCGTCATTAACTGCTGGGCTCTGGCGATCTCAAAGGGACCGTAAAGGTCATTTGGGTACTTTTAAAACATCACCGCTTAATGGGACTTCAGCTTTTGCTTGAATACCACAAGTGATAGGGAACTCACTACCTGACAAAGCAGCCCATTTGCTGTTTGTTCGAGTTGCTCTGATTCGTGGGTTGGCAGACTGCTCTGCAAAGTGGCAGATACTAAATGCTTTGGATTTAGTGGGCCCTACAGTCTCCGTAGCAAATACTCCAGTCTGCTTTTGTAGTATGAAAGCACGTGGAAACAATACATAAGTAAATGGGCAGGCTGTGCCTCCAATAAAACGTTGTTTATGAAATTGATCAGTGCGTCGGATTTGGCCCATAAGCTCTAGTTCACCGATCATCGATCATCTGTTACCCTTCCTTGTCCAGAAAAAGCAGTTGTCTCCTTGGTGGCCAAGTTCAACCCTTTGGGGCCACCCATGGAGCTCATCACACTCTCTCGTATAATTTTTTTTTTTTTTGAAGTGGACGATGCCTTCTTTCCAGGTTATCTGTTTTCTTTCTTCATTTACCTCGTCTGTCCTCAGGGGTCCCGATCCCAAGCGTCTCACCTGCTCCTGAGTGTGGGTGGCCGGACTATTTTATTTTGACAACTGCTTTCATATGGGTATCGCAGAGAAAGGTTTCAGACCCTAAAACCTCCTTTCTTACACCAAAACGGTGTTTGAGTCCTCCTCACTTCATTTTACCTGTGCTTTATGTCACCCCCTTCACAGGCCCAGGTGTCCCGTTAGCACAAATGCAAACGGTTCAAACTGCTGCCTTTCCCGGAGGCCACAGGCTGGATGAGCCAAGCGAGTGACCCTCCAGGCCCCTCGCTTACCCAGTGTCCCTCCTTGAAGCTGGAGCTCTAACAGAGTCAGGGGAACTAGGCTCAGGGAAGGGGATGTGCTTGGCCAACCATAAAGAGTCAAATAAAAGTATTAGGAATTATCGGGACCAGACCACCCAGGAAGAAGTCTCAGGTTCAAGTCACGGGGTCTGCCCGGGATCAGCTTTGAGAGTGAGGGATCATGGCAACCCTCCTGTCGCATATGTGATGAGGGCCAGTGAGAAATGGAATGTGAAAGGCTTCGAAAACTGCCAAGCACTGCAAAAACCTGGAAAGTCATCAGCAAGTAGAGAGGCTGCTTTTTAGAGCGGAGGGATACCTCCGACTTTTCCCGAACCATTTCTAGAGAATTCCTTCCTTCCTCCTCCGCAGACCCCACTTCCCCCAACCCCACATCATACCCTTACATCTGGCTGAACTACAAAGAGTTATTCTCTAAAAGTTACAACCAGCTTTGGCTTTTCTCAGAGGGCTATATATTTTTTTAATATCTGAAGTTCTCCACGATTCACCTCCAGGGTCTCGCAACTGCTGTCTCTGAGCATGGACCATTCTCCGTTTCCCCCTAATCCATTCCTTTCCTCTCTCATCTTAGAAAATTCCTCTACCAGAAAGTCCTTCTCAATGCCCTGAATCCAGGCAGTGTGTGTGTGAGGGGGAGCCCTCTTTCGAGCAACCAATCAGCCTGCAGGCACTGCAGCATCCATACCTGGTCTGGCCATGCTGTCTTACTGACCTGTGTCTCTCTACTAGCCTGTGAGCAACAGGAAGACAGGGCCAAGGCATGTTCGCCGCTGAATGCTGAGAGCCAACACAGTGCTGGGCACATAGTAAGTGCTCAATAAACATTTAGTGAATGAATGATACACCCATGGATGAATGAGTTGTGGGGAAAAAAAAAAAACAAGAATGAACTAGTCAGGCCTAGCGACGCACCCATTACAGGCCGCTAAGCCCTCTCTCACACACCATGTCTCCCACAGAGGCCCTGCAAAGTGCTGATGTGGGCAGGGATCAAGACCCCTGTGAATGATGGGAGGGGTCCTAGCCAAGCTCCACCAGTCAATCTTTGCCTGGGTGGCTGGCCTGGAGGCTGGGTCTCTCCTCTGGTTCCAAGCCCCATTGTCTCTCCTCACTCATCACCCCACAGGCAGCGCTCAGCGAATGGCCTCACCTCCCCATACCTTCAGGGAGGCGACCAGCAGTGTTAGAAGCCGTGGCTTCCCCCAGCTCCTGTCCATCTTGCTTTCCTGTCTTGGGTCTCTCAGCTCCTGCCCACATGAGCCCCGTCTTCAGCCATTTCCCCACATATTCCTCCTGATCAGCCTGTTCCTGCCCCCGCCCCCTCCACCCACCCCACACCTACTCATGCCTCAAGACTGAACTCAAAAGCCACCTCCTCCACGTAGCCGGCTGCAGCCCCTACAAATCAATGTAGTCACTTTTGTCTATGCCTCTGTGAGTTGCACTTGGTAATCCCTATAAGATAGAGCTTATCGATTCCAATGTCCGTTTCCCTGTAGCCTGGCAGACAGAACAGAGTAACAGTTAAGAATGTGAACTCTGGGGCCAGGGCGACCAGGTTGCCACTCTCAAGTTCATCATTCGCCAGCCGTGTGACTTTCGGGAATGTGGGGTACCTCTGTGAGCTTCCTTTCGGGAGAAATAACAGCCATGCCTTACAGGCATTCGGGAGGTTAAAATGAGGTTTTGGATGAAACCCCTGGTGCCTGGAGTATCTGACATGGGTTAAGCCTCTGTAAACATCCCTAGCAGGACCTAGAGGACAGAGGGCTTATCTGATTCATCTCTGTGTCCCTAGTGACTTCAGTGGATGCTCCCTGCAAATTTTGGTGGGAGGGGGTTCCACCACCACACCGCAGATAGATGGACGTCCTATAAAGATGTGGCCCTGGTGATCTGTGGGTTTCTTTAATCCCAACGTGCCGGTGCGCGCCGCACCTCTGCTGAGAAGAGCATGAGGGATGGTAATGCGAGGTCCCCGAGGCCTTCTTGCCCCGCTGCTTACTCATTAGGTGAAGGGTGAACTCGCTGGCTTTGGCTATGACACACGCCAGTAGTTTACAAATCGTTGAGAACTGTGAATGAGACACGTATCCCACCAAATCACTTTTTCCCACAGGCTGCCTCGTTTCCTGGAATAGTGGGGCCCAGACACTAGTTGGACAGGGAATGGTTTATTTTGAGTGCTGG
>PVKZ01004628.1:0-52500 GCA_004027375.1 Macroglossus sobrinus | reverse complement strand
CCATTTATTCTCCTCACCCCGCCCCCTGCACGCACACACACACACACACACACACACACACACACACACACACCCTGCTCCGGTATGAAAATGTGCAATCAAAAAAATAAATCCTCCCTTTTCGATATTGCTTCTTCTGAAACGCACTTCCTTTCCGGGAGATTTCAAAAGCTGAGTTCTTCCATACCGTACGTGTGATGGGCTCGTGTTAAAAATATGTGTGAGGTGCCGTAGAATGCTTTTGGGAGAACGGGAGGAGTCTGTATCCCCAAGGCGTCAGGGCGATGAGACGGCGCCCTTGCTGGTGTCCCAAAGTAACTCGGGTCTAGGTGACAAGCGCTTTTGGTGGGAGCCGACGTGCCCAGCGCTGAGGGAATGCAGTCAAGTGCTGTGGCATTTGTCCAGTGTGAAGAGTGTCCGCAGCTCCCTGTGGGTACTCTAGAGGAAGGTGACATCCTCCAGAGCCCAGGAAACCTGGGATGTACTCTTGACTCTGCTGTTCGATGGCTTTGTGACCTAGGACAAGGTATTGCCACTCCGTAGGTCTCTGTTCACATACACGCAGCGAGTGTGGGTGTCTACATGTGTCTCTGTGTCTACGTGCACGTGTGTGAATTAGCACAAGGCGACCCCTTCCGACTCTAAGCTCGCAGAGTCCTCAGTTTGGACGCGGCTGGTTTTGAATAGCTCTCGAATGCTCCGTACTTTAAGGTTACATAATGTTTCCGATTAGACATCCATATAAACAGCAAGGGACAGGTCGTTATAAACCATGCTACTCATTACCTTAAGTGGGGACTCCGCATGGGTGACAACGGGACTTTCATCGTGAAGGCGAGCATGCCAGCTTCCCCATCAGGGAAGTTCCCTGCTCTGTGGAGTCTCGGCACGTGTCCGAGAGGGCGGGGGTAAGCTGTGACCCTCTGGGGTTCGTGTGGCAGGAGCCGCAGGAGCCATTATGTAATGTGGGTCAATGGGGTAGGAGGAACGTGACGTTCTAGCTGCAGAGCGCCAGGTCCAGGGGCCTTGATGGTTTTGCCTCTGTCTCAGGCTGTTCCTGGAAGGTGAGCAGGGGAAGTCTGTGATTGCTGTTTGCAGTTGTTTTGAAAATGGAAAGTACTTTAATTAGAGCCTTGAACTCAGCTGAAGCTAAAACAACAGCGAGAAGTCCGTAGATTTGGCAGTGGTGTTTTCTGCTGGGTTCTCTGTGCAAGCTTCTTGTAAGGCTTATACCTACCGTCTATAATCTGGGGCGAGGTTTCCAGGATTTAGGAGGAACTGTAGGTTTTAAAGAACTTTTCAAGCCATCGAACAGAGATGCCGTCTTATGCGACGTGTGGTGTGGCCTGTGGAAGCCCACCCACGTTCGTGCAGGTGCCGCTGTCAGTTACTGAGAAAGAAGCCTGCATCCTTGGATGGGTGCCATCCCTACGCAGGACAGGGGATCCCAGAATTCCGTTAGCAACACACAATTTACAGAGGATAAAGGGAGGTCCTTACGTTCTCGTAATGATGCTCAAACTGGTTCCCCTCATCAGCAGTTGAGAACCCTTCCAGCCCCGTGCTGGCCTTGCTGGCCGTGACTGCAAGTGACATCTTGTCAAACAGGACCCTCCCTCCTGTTGCTTATACACCCAGAGCTGCAAGTTTCGTGATAGATGATTAACGAGAAATAACAGAGAGAATGAGTCGGAAAACTCAACCGTGATTCATCTGTCATCTCTAAAAATATCAGAACGTCCTAGCAGCCAGCACGGTTGTTTGATTTGGTGAATCAGAAATAACTTCACATGTCCCCGGTGAGACCCATCCAGGCTGTACCATTTTTGCCCCCAAATATTATGAGAACAGATGCTCAGTAGCGTCAGCTCTGGGCCAGGTTCCTAGCACATACGGCTGTTGAATGGCAGAAAATGCAAAAGTGGCCATAAGAAGGCACAGGGGCCGGGTGAGAGGGAAAAATGCAAGAACTCCATGAAGTCAGAGCCTCTGACTTGTGATTACTGTGAACAGTTATTTGGACTTGGTAAGGAGAAGCAATTTAACAGCTGTTTCCAGCATCGGGAATCACAGCATTTTAGTTGTTTCCGTGCTGCCTTCCTGTGTGGTTTACGACAAGTGCAGGTGGCAGTTGACACAGGGTTAAAAGCCTACTCCTTCGCAAGCCCTCCCGCTGGACGAAGAGCGGTGTGTCTCAGTATCCGCGAGGCTGTCTCTTCCGTGGACGTGGACGAGCGTTACTGAAACCTGGATTACTAAGTCAGAGGGCGCTGTCAGGGAGGGCCTCTGTATTCCCAGCCTCGCTGTCGTTTCTTAATGATCTGTGGTGAGTGGCTAGCAAATAGCATCCCGTTTAGCATCCCGAAGCAGGAGAGCACATAGGGAATACCTTTTACTTGTCCATCGTCCCAGGTTTTCCGCCTCTAGGTGCTATTATCGTCGGGGCCACACTGCTTCATTCTGCCACAGAGAAACCGTTGAAGTTCACATTGGCCTTGATGCGAGCCGCCCCAGAAGATTTTTTTTATTCCTTTTCATGCCGAAAAATGGATGATGATGGCCGTCATCTTTTAATGATGCATATCATCAAGACTTATATTTTTATAATAAAGCGAAGGTGCCTGGAGAGCGTAATACACACATTTAGAATGATTCATGAATGCGTGCCGTTCCCGTTAACTTGCCGAGAGGGGCTTATTGAATACTTCTAAAAAAATAAACCCGGCTTGGCAACGTTAAGACCTGGAGGTGGAGATGGGAGCCCACACCCTGTGTTCTCCGTACGGAAGGCGGGAGTAGAAAAACACACTTGCTTCCTCAAGGGGAATGTCTAGACTTCATTACCTTGGTCCGAAAATTCTCTGGAGATGCTGATGCTGCTTCTCCCCACTGAGGCTGGTCATCCTCACACCTGCTCCAGGACATACATCCCTGTGGAGGTAGAGAGCTGCTCTGTCCTCCTGTCCAGGCGGGGAGCCATCTCCTCCCTTGAGGATGTGCCCTCTCTGGTCCTGCCTGATCACTCGGGTTCACTCCTGTCAGTCATCCATGGGCAGGTGTCATTCGTCAACAGTTTAGGAAAAACGTACTTACCGCCAGGTCTGCTCTAGGCACTGCTGGCCTTGGGGCTCCAGTGGCGGACGGACGACAGCCACTGTGAGTCCTTCCATGGCTCCTGTTCACACTGCCCTTTGGGCTCTTTCAAAAGTCTGGAGGACTTGGCAGTTGCAATGGGGCATGGAGGATGGGGGCGGGGCGAGAGCCCAGGCTGAGAGCCAAGGGGCCTGCCTGTCAGCTCTGCCACCTTCTCTCTTATCTCATCTGGGTGCCTGGGGACAAGCCGCCACCCGACTCTGGCCTTCCGCCCGGTTCCCTGGCTGTCAAGTGCAAGGATTAGGCCACTGCAGTATTTTCTTCCAAGTGTGGGCTGAGGACTACTTCAGCGAAAGCAGCTGTTGGGCCTTCTTGCAAACTCTCGAATCAGAACCTCGGGGGCGAAGCTGTGTTTCTAACACTTTCCCAAGTAATTCTCATCTCGGAAATTCTAGAGCCACTGGTTCTCACAGGTAGCTGAGAATGCTGCTTCCTGCTGCAAAATACTCAGGATATACGTATGCCCCTTCCCATGCTGGCTGCTCTTGGCACCTCCATCCCCAACCAGGCCACCCTTGTCCCCCTCCTGCCCACTCTTTCTGCTCCCCACTGACCTCTACGGTTTGCTTTCCGGCGGACACCCAGAGGGAGCCTTCCGAAGTACCACAGTGCTCCTCTGTCCCAGAGAGTGACGGCCAGCATCATTTTTAAGGCCTCCAGGACCCCTCACTGCCCCTCACTCCCCTTCAAGCCACACTGCCTTCCGTGCGGGTCCTAAAACCCACACAGCTGCCGGGTGTTCACTCCATGAGAGCCCATGGGACCTGGGGACTGGCAAGGCAGGGTGCTCAGAGGGTGGGGAACGTCCCCGAGGCGCTGCCATTTCCATCCCATATGGACAGATGATCACTGGGGCGAATCACAGCTTCCGGGCCCTCCCCCACAGGACAAGTCATTTCAGCAGCAGCCTTTTCACTCTGGGGGCCGTGGTTTAGGGTGACTCATCACAGGACTGGATTGTCAAAGAAATCTCTTTCAGAGGAACCTTCTAGAAATAGGTTGACACCTCACCCTCTTGGGCTGCACAGTTCCTTCAGCTGCTGTTAATCCTGATGGCCCTGGCATCCCTCTTTCTTCCTCTTCCTTCCACAAACATTTACAGAGCAGCAGCTCTAACCAGGCGCCGTTGTAGGCCCCTCAGTACGTGGGAGACACACAGCTTAGAGGAGCGGAGTGTGATTGGTTTTATCCCCGGCGTCTGCTTTGGTGCAGGTGGGATGGTGAGTCCCGGACAGCGGTCCTCTGGCCTTTACCTTCTCCCACTGAGGAACAGGAACTCCGTCCTGTTTATCAGTGGCTCTTCTGGGGCCTGGGTTAAGCAACCTGCACTCAGAAATATCAATCGCCTGGTGAGCAGGAGGGAGAGAGGGACCATCTTCTAAGATTTATCTCTGAGGCAAGCTGAATGCGTTAATGAGTGCAGATGTACAAGATGTAAGGAGTTCGGTAGATAGGATATGTGGTCAGCACGTGGCACTCGTTTGGGTTTCCTGAAGCCAGCCTGCTCTGCAGTGTATCATGGTGAGAAACACCATGTAGAATCCAGGCCCTTCTGGGTCCTGCCCATTGTAGCTGCTGCTTCTTGATTCTTACGGAAGGGAACGTCTTCACTCAGCATTGATCTTCACGCAGATTCCCGCATAGGACACCTTGGCCAAGCCTTTGCTGAGAGGCCATCAGGTAGAGTGGTGTGGAGGATGAAGGTAAACCAGATGCTTCCTGTCGTTCGTATCCTGAGATGGTCGAGGGACCGTGTTATGTAACTACCTGTAGCTAATTAGAACGGTTGACGTGAACTGAGCAGGCAGAGGTGGGAAGGATGGGTTGGCATGGGGAGGGTGGAGGCATCTGGCATGAGCCTTGAGAGATGAGTAAGGGATTTGTCACACAGAGGCGAGGGGAAAAGGCATTCCAGGTAGGAAGGAAGGTATGAGCAAAGGTGCATGGCTGGACCACTGGGGATGGGTGAGCAGGTGGTGGTGTAGCACCGTGGCGCCTGGCTGTAGGAGCATCTGTCCTTCCACGATGGGAGTGGATCCTGAAGGCCATGGTAAGGGGTGTTCTGTGTCTCATGGGAGATGCTTGAGTGAGGATGCTGGTTTTCAAAAGATGGTCCTGTTTCATGCTCTCCCTGTAACTTCTGCATTAAAGTGAAGACATGTAAAAAAATATTCAGATAGATGTACTATGCAGGAATGAACTTGATAGTCTACGTGTTTCTCTGATCATGCCGGTTCCACTTGTCTGGATCGGTGATCCTCTATCCAGGCGCTGCTCAGACCCCAGCTCCACTGACCCTGCCAGAGCTGGGAGAGGGAGCAAGGTAGCCGCTGGCTGCGGTCCTTGCTGCCCAGCCATCATCGTGAACTCTGGCCAATAGGAAATGGAGCGGGCAGTGTCCCAGCTTGATTCACTGAGCCATGGGTCTCCCTGTGCCTCTGCAAACGCATTCAGGCTGTTCTTGGCCTAAAAACAATGCTCCCAGACCTACATCCACAGATGAGAAAATCCAGGGCATGCATTCGCCAGCCAGCTTTGCTGAGCTTCCCCCAATGGCCAGCTTAATGGGCAGGAAAGGGGGTCAGTGTCAGGAGCCAAAACATATACCTCTCTATGACCATTTGCTTTGAAATCGACATACTTAGCAGGATAGGTGACTTCTGCAGAGCATGGGACATGAGGAAGGCTGTTCCGGGGTTATTAGTAGTTATGCCACCTCTGTTCTTAAACTCTACCTTCCCATTGCTAAGGGGAGGAGAGAGAGAGAGAGAGAGACGGGGGGGGGGGAAGCATGTTCCACAGGCAAGTGGGCAAATTCTTTGTTTCTGGGGAGTTTGGCCCTGGCAAAGAGCCTTCTTCAGGCCAGGCTGACTGCCAAATTGAGCCACGAGAAAAGCAGCCCAGGCAGTTTGAAGAGCTGCTGCCCATCGGAGAGTTCACTGCACCAGAATGTGGGCCAGGGACATGAATGCAGCCCCAGCCTCCCACTGGCCCCTCGTATAGGTCAACAGACTGGGGCCCAGGGAGATGAAGCGACTGGCCCAAGGTCTCACCATGGGCTAGTGGCCAAGCAGGGGATCAAGTAATTCTGGAGTGTGTCATGATTGCCAAGGCTGACCAGTGCCACATTGGCAGAAGCCCACTGAGACACGGACAGTGTGTACTCATTCTGCCAGGCACGGAGGACGTGGCCCTCTCCTTGTTCCTCTGCCTTTCTCCTTGAAAGCCAGCCCCAGAGCCAGGGTCCTGGGCATCCACAGTTGGAGCAGGAGGAGGGCATGACCCCACATCTCTGGCCCTTTTGTCAGTCCTTTGGTTGCTGAAGATTTGTGTGGATGTTTAATGCAAGAAAGAGCAGTATCAGAGCAACTTGGAATGGTTCTCAAGATCTAGGCAAGGACAGAAATGAGGCGGAGGTCTCTGGAGCTCTGGTTATCACAAAAACCACCGTAAGTTGTCCCAGGAAAGCCTGTCACCCTGGCTCCCCAAGCTCCTCGTAGGGACAGGAGTTTAGCCCCTACGGCCTCACATCAGTGTCCTTCTCCTCCAAACCAGCTGCCTGCTGCGTCTCAGCACCACGGACAGCGCTCGCTCAGCCTGGTACTTGCCCCGGGCCTCTTGGCGGTTCCGGGAGGGATGAGCGTGGAAGGCAACCCAGACGAGTTTCTGGAGACACCACGCTCTCTCTCCTGGCTGTTGTTTTGCCCTCCTAAGTGGGGTTCTCCCAAAGTGCGTGAGAAGCTGCTGGCAGTTCTGCTGACTGACTTCAAAACAGTAAAACTGTCAGGGCTTTATTCGGCAGATACATAAGTACAGCTCCCATTCATACAGTGCATCCGTCATAACCCGGCACGCGCAGCGAGAAAGAATTGTGAAACTGTTTGTGGACTCTCCCAGGCTGGTGTTCTCTAACCGGTAAATATACGTATTAGAGCAGTAATCCTGAGAGGCTTGTACGTGCGTTATTGCGGTTTGGGACAAAAGTAATCTACCTGCGGGCTAATTTCATAGATTTCACCGTCTTATCTAGTCTTATGTTAATGAAAGAGCAGAGCTGTGAAAAGATCCTTCGGCGCGGGAGGGGGTTTGCTAAGCATTGTGGGAAATGTGCGGGCGCCGTGCACTGATGGTCGTGAAGAGATTTCCAGGGTCCGACCTCCGTCTCTGTTCTCTTTCTGGTCAGGGACCTGGCACCTCCCACGGTGGTGGATGGGCAGCTCTTCCTCGAGATTTCGGTGGCGGTCACAGGCACTGCCAGGGGGGTGCGTGCGTTTTATTTGAATCTCTTCTCAGGGTCAGACTGCGGAGCGTCTAATTCACTGTGCGATGCTTGGACAATTCGCCCTGGTCTTTTCGAGCCGTGTTCTCTTTTCTGTGTAATGGCCGTAATAACAACAATTAATGATAACCACAGCTTTTCTACACCGGGTACTTATCCCAGCGGGAGACCCTGAGCTAAAAAGAAGTGCTTTCCATGGGCTCTTTCATTTAATCTGAACAACAGCTCGATAAGGGAATCATTTTTATTACTCCCACGTTACCATTGAGGAAACTAAGGCACAGAGTGTATTGATTGCTGCATGTAAAACGCCTCCAAAGGGTGGCTTCGGACACTCGTCATCCTTCATTGTGCTCGCGAGTCCAGGGGCTGCCTCGCAGGATCGCAGTCGGAGGGTGGCTGTGGCTGGAATTATCTGGACGTCTTCCTTAGGTGACTTACACAGGGCAGAATGGGGTGGGACCCAGGCAGTCAGATCCTGAGCTCATCCTGCCGCTTCTCGGGCATTTGTAAACACTGACCACCCTGCATCCGCTGCAGAGACCACAGCTGCACCAACACCTGCACCCTTCCCCATTCACAGTCCCCATTCACCTCCCAAAAGGAGGAGCAAAGCTGTGCGGGAGCCCAGGAGTCTGCTCCTTTGCTTCAGAGAGGCGCTGATGCAGAGCCCGGGGTAGCCGCCCTCCTTGCCTCTCCTCGCCTGCCTTCTCTTCACCGGGCCACGCTCTCACGTTCCCCTTCGTGAACCCCTTCCTGCATGAAAACGTATCAAAATGACGTCTTGCGTATCAAAATGAGTTGATATGAAGATGCATCTTTAATATTATATATCAAAACAGTCTAAGTCAAAGTTCATTTTTTTTTCCTTCTAATTTTAAAAGAAACGGAAACGTGTTTGTGGCCCCTGGGCACGGTGCCGGATGCGTTTATGGAAAAAGCCGGGCCTGCCTGCACCTCGCCTCTTAGCCTCCCCTCCCTGCCTCCTCCCCTCCCCTCCCCCGCCCTCCCCTTGCCTGCTCTGCTTTCCTCTTTATTCCGGTCCCCGCTTCTCAGGCAAACCTTCTTCTCCTGGACTGAACCCCCAGGTTCTTGTCTGTACCCCCTGGGCTGGTACTGAACCTGGGCAGAATGTTCCTGGGGACTCGGGGTCTCTGGCTCTCCTGGCCCTTCGCAGGGGAGGGCCTGTCTGGTGATAAGGGACCGAAGCAGCGTCTTCCTCCTGTGAGGGCTCACCTCTGCCTGGTCTCTGGCCTCTGAAAGCAGAACCCCGGGAGGGCCTTACTTCTCATTTCCCTGAGCGCTGTGGAGAGGCGGCAGCACAGAGGGATGGCTTTGTATCGAGGCAAGAATTAGACATCCCCTGGCCAGCTTATGATCTTTCTCTCATCCATCTAGACACTTTTTATTGAGCAATTGCTGTATGCCAACAAGACCCACCCAGTCTCTGTCCTCATGGACTTAAAGGGGCAGAGAGACAGAAAAATCGACACACGAGTAACTATAATCAAGGGGAGATTTTTGATAAGGGATCAGCATTTCCCGGAAGCCAGCGCAGGAAGTCAGGCTGGCATCGCGAAGGAGACACGGTCCCTGGAAACAGCAGCAGCAGCAGCCAGGACGTCTCCCTTCTTCCCTGGGGCCCCAGGTCTCACCGTCCGTCCGGCTCCTCTCCCCTCCTCCCGTCTCGCATCTTCGGTTTTCTCTTCCTAGTCCTCTGAGCGCAGGGCCAGATGAGGGCCACCCCAGAATGGCAGCCTCAGCCCTCCATCTGCGTAACTTCGCAGCTCACGCCATCCTCCAGAGGCCGAGAGTCCTGGCAGAGGAGCTGAGTGGCCTGGCTTGGGCGGGGGTAGGGGGATCCGTCTGCTCTGTGGCCAGATGGGTGGGATCCCGTGGTAGGGAGAGGGGCCCCGTCCTTGACTGTAATTGGGACAACTCCCCGGGAAGGGTATGCAGCGATGGGAGAAAGAAGTGGCCCCCTTCACTGCACCATCCCTCAAAACCATTTCCGGTTTAGGGTTGTAGCGGCCAGCCTTTTGATGTCTGTAGATCAGGAAGTTTGTTTCATCGAGGGATTGGTCTGAGATTGCCAAGTTTTAATCTGCCCTCTGTCACCACCCTCATATGACAAATACTAAGAAAAACAGGAAGGCCCTAATATGAGTATTTTCAAAATTAATGATCTTTAATTCACTTAATTAAGCTTAATTAATGTAGCGATCGGTGTGTAGTATTCTTGGGGTTTTCGTTTTGCCAACGACAACTAAGACTTTGCTCGTGGGCCTGATCGGGTCTGTGGGCTCACATGGAAGACCCCCGGGCATTAAGGAGCCTGGAGGGGGTCCCCTAATGTTACTAATGACACTGCAGCAGCGGGAAGAGCTGGCCTGAGCCAGCACCAGGCGCGGAGCCTGGCGTGCACTGCTGAATCCCGAGTCTCCTGCAGGCCGCCGCTACTGCCTCTGCCTTAGGAAGCGGGGAGGACAAGGCTTGGGAGCTCACGCGCCTTGTCCAAAGTGGCACAGATAGCGCAAGGAGGAGTGGGTTGTTGAAGCCTGGAAAAGGGTCCTTTCAGGTGAGAGAGACAGGTGGGCCCCGTCTCTGGCAGAGGCACGCCCGGGAGGTGGGTGTGCAAAGGGCAGAGTGAGCAAGCTGCTTAGTCTATGACCAAAACATTTCCCCAAAGAGGTGTGGACTTGGTCAGACCTTGAGGAGCAGGAAGGGGCATCGGCCGGAGGAGGGGAGGGGGTGCTGCAGGAGGGGGACAGACCCAGGGGCGTGGACGGAGGTCTGGGGGAGCATGGGGAGCGAGGAGGGTGGGGGTACAGGAAGGCAACATGACCTAATCTGTGATTCAGGAAGATGCCAACCCTATTGTCGACATGTTTGGACCAGTGTTTGCAAGGAGAAGTCCGTGCTGGCCCACACTTTGAAGCCAAGCAGACCTCTGGTGTGTGCAGGTGTGCTCAGATGACTGATTGCTGAAAACATATCTGGTCTGGAAGCCACCCCGAGGTGCCTCCGCCTCTGGGGCGGCCGTGAGCGTGACCTCCGTTTGGAATGTTGATTCTTTTCTTAGGAGAAGACCGCTCGCTTTTAGAATAACTTCCGCCCCCTTCTGCAAGGCTAGGTCACGCGTGGAGTTTTGGTGATAAAGCCCTTTTTTCATGGGGCACAGGCAAAGGAGCAGCTCTGTGGGGAGGTGGGTGGGGCTTAATGGCGTGAATGACAGATGAGGAAAAGACTCAGGCAGCCTTGGGGGCACACCCAGGGTCACACGGGTGGAGCAGGTGTGTGGACCAGGGTCTCCCCAACAGCTTCACACCGAATTCGCAACCCCGTTATGCACGACACTTGTGGGTGTGTGCGTGGGGGGTGGGGGTTCAGCCTTGGCTCTGTTGTCATGTGTCCTTGATGAGTTCCATGGGGCCACAGGCCGGGTGGCTTACAACAACGGAAATGTATTCCTGAGGCCACAAGTCCAAAATCAAGGTGTCAGCAGCGTCCTCCTGCTCCCTCTGAAGGTTCCAAGAAAGGACCTAACCTGCCTCTTCCTTGTTCCTGGTGGTGGCCGGCGACCGTTGGTGTCCTTGGCTTCCGGTGGCATCACTCTGATCTCTGCCTCTGTCGTCACTTGGCCTTTTCCCTGTGTCTCTGTCCACATCCCCCCACTTTCTCTCTTATACGAACAACAGGCATAGGATTTAGGGCTCGCCCTGAGCCAGCATAAACTCACTGTAACTTGATCACATCTATAAAGACCCAAATAAAGTCCCAGGTTCCACTGGTTAGGACTGGGACATTATCTTTTGAGGGGACATAATTCAACCCATGACAACGAGAGACTGCTGAGGGGAGGGCTGGCTCTCTGGTGGGCAAGGCCCTCAACCAGAGCCGCTATCTGTGAGTCGTCAGTGCCGTCTGGTCCCTGAGGGTCTCCCCAGTCCCTCACGCACGCCCCCAGTGGGTCCCTGTGTCCTGCAGCCCCGCTGCCGGGTTGGGTGTGGAGTCAGCCGCTGCCAGCTGGAGCCCGTGGGGACAGGCTGTGCCGCTGTGGCATCTGTTTGGGACGCTGCCGATGGCTGGACGCAGTGAGTGGGTGGCGCGTTGGGCACAGCGTGTGTTCTGGGGAGCAGGCCGTCCCCGCCCGGAGCTGGCATCCTCCCTCGGGGCTCCAGGCAGCACCTGGCCCCGTGCTCGGTCAGGGTGTCCTTCTGACTCCAGGGCCACTGAGGGCAGCTGCGTTCGGGGAGGAGGCACAGCTTAGACATTAGACATTCGGGCTGGTCTGGTTCTTTA
The DNA here is from genome assembly GCA_004027375.1 of Macroglossus sobrinus. Lineage (NCBI taxonomy): Eukaryota > Metazoa > Chordata > Mammalia > Chiroptera > Pteropodidae > Macroglossus > Macroglossus sobrinus. The sequence continues at coordinate 40,766 of PVKZ01004628.1, read as the reverse complement.
CCCCGTCAGATCACGGAGCTTTCTAGGGCGGGGCCATCTGGCCACCGCCGTCGTCCCTCCAGCTCCGATTCAGACGCCCGGGAGCTGCCCTGTGTTTGCGGACGCAGTCACCACGTGCCGGGGGCTTGGCCACTCTGACTCCTCCACGTTCTAAGCATCCGGCCGGCTGCTGGGGCGGGCGATGAGACCGTGTGTGTTCATTAAAACCAGGCGCGTGAGAAGCACCAGCTCTGGTTCTGATCGGGGAGAGGGCTCAGGGGGAAGAGGCAGGACTCGAATGCAGAACGGAGCGTCCGTAGCCCAAGATGGCGCCTCGCCCTCCAGCCGCAGGGAGGGTGGGAATGTTGCCCCCAGTGGGAGTAGCTCATAGGAGAGGGTGGTGGGTTTGGACCAGGAGGGTGGCCTCCTGTTAAGACGCGTTGCAGTTCAAAGTGAGTACAGGAAGACGAGTTCTGTCCTAGACCTGCCGAGTCTGTAGCAGGTGCGGCCTGGGGGTGGGAACATTTTCTGGCTAAAGGAGACCAGACTGGGGAACAGGGACCCTCTGGAGAGCTGTGTTAGGGGGTCTCCTTCCAAGGGCTAGAGGAGACCCGAGAGGGGGCGCAGGGGGACAGTGGGAGGCGCAGGGGGACAGCAGGGAACCTTGTTCTGGGCAGCATGCTGTTGGTAGCATGGCAGGCAGCCTGGGAAGGATGAGACTTCAGGGTCTGAAGAGACAGGAGCCCGGGGCAGCCCGGGTAGGCACGGGGACCGGCACGCCTGGTGACGCTGGTCGTCTATCCTTTAAGGATTGGCTTTCTATCTTTTAAGGAAAAGTTTGCTGCAAAGAAGCATCCCAAATGGCCCAGGGCCTGCAAGGAAGGGGCCGCCCTCGGCTGGCTCCTCGCAGTTCTGAGGGTTCCATCGGAGCTCACCCCCATTGTGGCCCCAATTCCCAAAGCCGCCTGACTGTTCCCACAGGATAGGGCCTGCTTCTGAAAATCCTGGTTTCCTCCAGCAGCTGGTGGAGTACCAGGTACATAGTAGGTGCACAGTTAATAAGACAATAGCACCCTTTGCCTGAGGCCCCTGCCGCATATGAGAACACTGAAAAATGCTGATGCCTGGGCCGCCTTGCTTTGCATTGTGATTCCACTGGTCTGAGGCGGGGCCTGGGCACCAAAACTTTTACAAGCTCCCTGCTGGCCTGCACCCGCGCCCAGGGCAGAACTGCACCGCCGGGCTGGGCCGTGCCCTGCCTTGCTGGGTGGGCCTGGTTCGTCGTTGGTAAGTGGCCTGAGGTGCGGCCTTGACGCAGCCTTGCAGGCCTGATGGGTGTGGTGAGTCTAGCACGGTGCCTGGCATGCAGACACCCTCGTGGCTCCTGACTCAGAGGAGGAAGCCGGTTTTGCCACGTTGGGTGGACAGCCTCAGGGAAGAGGCAGGCTTCGGGGGAGGGGAGGAGGGGCGGCAGGCGCCAGGAGGTCCCGAGCTGGGTGAGCGGCCGTGAGGGCGCGTGGAAGGGCCAGGGGGATGCTGAGGGTGTTCGAGGTGGGAAAGGCTCACCTCCTTGGACTGGGTCCCCTCTGAGCGAAACCAGGGCCATTTTGTCAGCACTGCTTCCCTGGGGGACAAGGCGGAGCCGCTTCATTCATGAGCTGCGTCGAGCACGTGCTCCGTGCCACGTCGGTGCAAGCGGCTGGGTACCCCTAAATGAGTTAGGCCAATCAGTCAGAGGCATGCCCTGTAGGGCCCAGAGAGGGCTCTGACCCAGGGCAGCGGGGGAGGGAGGGAGTCATCCAGCCCCGTGAGGATTGGGGTGCAGGACGGGGAGAAAGACAGGGTTTGCGGGGCCGCTGGCAGCAGCCTCGCTCATCAAAACACTTTTTTGTTTCTCGTTGTGCACTGTTCCCAGTCGACTGAGGAGGCAGATTTGGAATCGAGCCTGTGACCTTCTGCAGGTGCTGAGCTGTGGGTCTATAGATTGTCAGGTTTCTACATTTTCCAAAGACGCTTGCGGCCTGCTTGAAAGAACCAGGTGCTCCACAAGCCGACCTGCTTCTCTCCGGGCCCTGGCGGAGCTTCCAGAGCTCTTAGCGAGGAGCCTGCGGGACCCCCAGAGACCTCAGAGGGGCGGGATCATGTGCAGCGAAGGCCTGGATGTAGGCACCATGTGGGGGGATGGGAGGGCCCTCACGCGGCAGCTTCTCCAGAAGCGGTGTCCCCAAGAGGTGGATGTTCACCCAGGCCACACACCTCCTCCTCTCTGTTGGCACTGGGCCGGAGCAGGGGGCAGAGGCCAGCGGGCTGGCTCTAACCGTGCTGGGCATCAGGACAGGCAGCAGTATCGTCTACAGGATGGTGACGAATGCTGCCAGCCAGGTACGTGCAGGGATCACGGAACCAGCACTGAAACCAGAGAGGGTCAGAGAAGGCTTCCTGAAAGGGGGTTCCTCCTCCGAGCTGCTATTAAAGGTGGGGAGAACAGGCCCGCGTCTCCTAGGAGGAGGGCTCTAGGCAGAGCTGCTGGGTGGGACTTAGCAGAGCCAATGAGAGGCCTGGGGGCTGGACTGGCGCGCAGACGTGATTTGGTGGGCGGACGGCTGGCACCCCGGTCCAGCTCACTGTCCGAGGAGCCTGGTTCCAGCAGAGCACGAGCATGTGCGTGTGCGTGCGTGTGCGTGCGTGTGCTTTTGTGTGGGTGTCATGGGGGCGGGTAGGCCCAGGGGCTTCCACAGCCTCTGATCTTCCTGGCAGAGTTTTCTAGAATCTTCCCTCAGAACCACGACGCTGTGCCCCAAACCTTCAGAACTTCTTTTAAGTCCGTTTTTCCTTCCTTCGAGCCATCGCACTGCTGTTCGCGACTCTGGACAACGTCCCTTCTTCTGCGCCTCCTCCAGATCTCGGCTCAGGTGCCAGCTGCTCAGCATCACTCCCCACGCCCCCCATGGCTCCGCCCCTTCCGCTGTGGGCTGGGCTCTAGGCGCAGTGCGCGCCCTTCCTAAGGTCCACCGCCCAAGTGGCCCTGTACTCGCCGAGTTCCTTGCAAGCATACAGCAGGCGTCGTGCACCGAGCCTGCTACCTGGCCCCAGGGAGGCGCTTAGTCAAGTGTTTGTTCAATAAATGAATGAATCATCGAGAAAGCCAAAGCTCAGTGAGCTTAAGAAACGTTCCCAAGGTCATGCTACCGGCGAGTGGCAGAGTCCACATCCAAACCCGGCCCTCTCTCTGGCCGCACTCCTGTGCGCATCCCACTGCACCACCCAGCCTCTGCTTCTTCCTGTGCCCGCCCGAACAGGGCGGCAGCCAGCAGCGGGAGGAAGGGGCCTCGGAGTCTCGTGATGTAGATAGAGGGAGGACCCTGGAGCGAGCCAGGCAGAGAGCCAGGGCCTCAGTGTTCGAGCTCGATGGGGAGACTGAGGCAGAGCCCAAAACATAGAGATTGGGCCGATCCAGCTAACTGGGGGAAGCGCACAGGCCTCACTCGGCCTGCTGGATTGTCTTCTGCAGCACGGTTCGTTTCAGCCTCTTTGGCTCAGAGTGAAGCTGCTCCAGGCCCTCCCACACTCTGGAGGGACTGTTCTCAGCCTCCGAGGTTTCTCTTTTCATGAAAACAGAAAGCAAGCTGCTGCGTTTGCCTTACTCTGCAAATAATGTAAGCAGTCGGGCAGCGTCTGAATCCCGCCGCAAGTAGTTTTTTTATAAAGTGCCCAGGCTGTCCAAAAGATGCATAGACTTTACTTTCCGTTTGCAAAAAAAAAAAAAATAAATAATAATAATAATACTTTGTTACGTTGATATAGTGCCGCGGTAGAGAGTTGTTCTTCAGTTTGCAAAGAGTTCTTCAGTTTGCAAACGGTTCAGGAGCTCAGAAAGCTGGATCTTCTTTCAGGCTTCTCTCTGGAACGCCTTCCCCACCCAAGCGTGCTTGCCCCTCTCCCCATAGTTTCCAGGCGGATCAGATCATTAGCTCTCAGCACAAGCTGCCTTGCCCTGCTTAGCCATCTCTAAAATAATCTGTTACAGTGTCGGCTCGGATTGGAGGTTACGTTTGCATTTGTTCCTTCCATAGTTCCGCTTGGTATGTATTTTTCTTGAAGTTCTTTTTTAATCAACATACGCACAGTGTAATACTGTTCTGTTGTTTTTTGGTTTTTGTTTTTTTGTGTGTGGTTTTTTTTTTGCCCTGTCTGCTCCTGCCCTGAGTTGCATCGCTTCCTCTGCACACCTGCAGCCCAGAGGCCATTTCTTCTCTGGGTTGGAGCCTCCTGCGGAAAGAGACATGGAAAGGAATCTGTCCTGCATTTCCCACTCACACTGAGGCTAGACTTCCGGGTTCAGAGTAGAGTCTCGATATTCTATTTTTCTTTCCTGGGAGATCTCAGGAAGTTTTCTCCATCTTTGGGGTTCACGTACCACATGAGGACATCCTTCGCCCGTTCATCCTCCTGGATGCTGAGGGACCCCTGTAGCCCGAAGCCCCAGGCTTCAGTGCGAGATCGTCATGAGTTTGATTTTTTTAATCTCTATTTTTTTTTCCCCATTCTGCATTTCTGAGCCTCTTATTTGTCGGCTCCCAAACCTTCTAGAATGGGTCTGTATCATTCTACATTTTTCTTATATTTTCTTATTTCTTTGCCTTTCCGCTATTTATTTTAGGTTTTGTCGAGTCTATCTTTTTGTTTCGGTTTACCTTTTAAAAACATTTTGGCACTAACGTTTTTAATTTCTAAGCGCCTTTTCTTCTTATCTGATTGTTCATTGTCCTAGAACCTATTTTTTGTTTCATAGTTATAAGTACCGAGTAGTGCAATATTAAAGTTTGCTTGTTTGTTTGTTTTGGGGCTTTAATCCATGACTGATTCCTCTCTCTTCTATGGTCAGTGTTTATATCTATCTTGATCTTTCTCTTTCTAATTGTAGCCCATTTCCTCATGGGCCTAGTCATCCAGAATTGAGATTAGTCATAGGTAATAAGTAAACAAACAGGCCCAGAAAGATCAAATAAGGCCCCAAGTCACACGAGTAGAGACGTCAGAGCTGGTAGTCAGACCCCGGCCCTTTTTATCTCCGCTCAGCTCCTCTTCTCGGGCACAGCTCTGCCTCTCGGTGGTGGTGGCGTGGTGTCACTCACTTTGCAGACGCGGGCAAGGCCCCCTGACAGGGGCCTCTGAGCTCCTGCATGGCAGACCTGCCTCTCTCCTGTCTGAATGTCCATCCTCTCTGAGTGTCCGTACGTCTTGGAGGCTCTGGAACTCTTTTGCGTATCCATTCTTCTGTTCTGCTGCCTCTGACCGCGCTGTGCTAATGGCACTTGGACTTTTCAGAGCCCTTGTAACTTAGGGTTTATAAAAATAGGCAGCACATTTACGGCCTCCACCCTGGTGCTTCATACACGCTAAGCCCTCAGCACCTGTTCTCCAGAAGACTCGATTGATTTTAGGCTCAGGTTCACCTGCTTTGCCGCCTGGAGGAAGGCTGAAATGTTCTCATGGCGGGTTGTGGGAGACTTGTGGTGCCAGCATGTCAATAGAAGGACGTGCGATTTGACGCTCAAAGCTCTGGGAACTCCCGTTCCGAAGGAAACATCACAAATGCATTCGGCGTGTCTTCCACCTTTTCCTTTCACAAGTCAACAGATTTCTTTTAAACATTTTAAAGGGCAAAGATAATATATTAGTTAAGGCAAGCAAAATGACCATAACAAACGACCCCAAGGTGTCCCAGCTCAGACACAGAGAAGCTTATTTCCCACTCATAAATCGTCCTGGTGGGTGTCCTGGGTGGTGGTCCTGGGAGCCAGGTTTCCCCATCTTGCGGTCCCACCATCCTCTAGAACCTTGCTGTCACCTGTACCAGGCTGGAGGGAGGCACAGAGAGCAAGCACCTTGGTCACACGCCCTCCCAAGCGCTGGCACGCGTCTCTGTGCTTTCATCCTGTGGCAAGACCTCAGTCACGTGGCCACACCTAACTGCAGAGCCGATGGGATACGTAGCCTGGCTGTGTGTCGGGAACAGTGGAGCATGGATTTGGTGGGACAGGTGGCAGTCTGCACCCAGGAGTGTCGTGAGCCATCCTGGAGACATCTGCCAGAGCCCCACTACCAGCGATGTGCCAAGCTCCCCGCTCAGGCCGGGAGCACAGCAAGGATAAGACACACTGCTTGTTCCCCCGAGTGTAGCAGGAGAGGCCAGGGGTGGTCAGAGAGCATCACTGAGATGCAGGGCGCTCTGCGCGGCACCAGGTGAGAACAGGTGATCCGACATCTCTGCAAAGGAGGAAAAGACCTTGGCGGCCTCAAGAGGTGCCTGGCTTTCTGACCCCGTTCTGTGCTCACACAGTGCTCCACGGAGGCTGCCGAATGATGCGACGTCGGAGCTGGAAGGGATCCCAGAAGTTGTCTGGTACCTTGTCCGTCCCAACCCATTTTAAAGATGGAGATAGTGAGATCTGCAAAGGGGGAGGGGTGCTGGAGTTCCTCCTGAGTTTTGGGGTTGTCAGCGGCATGCCACCCTTTCCGGGGCGGTGGCCTGTCCCCTGCCAGTGTCTTTGACCAAGGGCCAGGCCTGCAGAATTCACCCCTGGCTCCCTGCATCTCAGTAAAGGCTCCGGCTCCTCCCCCTCAGGACAGGAGGCCCTTCACTGGAGGGGTACCCTGGCCGAGGGGGCCCGGCATACCCACCAGTGCCCGTGGAGCACTGTCGCTTAGAGAGACCCTGGGACCTGTAGCTTCCACCTGTATGTGGGGGAATTCAAGAGGGGGTGTATGACTCCAGACGGGATGCAGAATTAGGAAAACGTGGATTAACATCAACCGTAGGTACCTTAGCGGGTTTTACCCTCACCTTCAGCTCCTGGGAGCTTTGTGCTTTAAACAGTCCGACTTGTAGAGAAGAGACGGCAACAGCACCGACAGGAAGTGTGTCACAGCCCCCGAGCTTTGCGTCATGCCTCGACTCACGCAACGCAGGATCGAGACGCAGGAGCCAGTTACGGCGAATTTTTATTTATTCCTTTATTTTTTTTGGTTGATTCGGCAAATGTGTATGAAATCTTTCTCTAAGCATAACACTGCGCTGACTACAAGGCGTGCTGAGGATGCAGAGACAGCTAAGACTGCGTCTCTGCCCTCGGCTGAGCCTCCGTCTCTGCACGCGGCATGCGTTGAATGTCGCTAGGTGGAGCCCGTGAGGAGGGCAGCCGTGGCTGGGAACAGAGTCAGAGGCCAGGGGTGCCAAGGTGCCAGGCCCACCACCCCAAGGTCCCCGGGGCAGGAGATGACTTCACCCCTCTGGGGATGGCCTCCTGTGTGATGAAGGCACAGCACGCAGCTCATGCTCAGGGCTGTGCTGCCGAGGGAATGAGCTGGCCTGCACAGCCGGAGGGCACGGTGCCACGTACACGGTAAGCGCCGAATTCACGTTAGCTCTTACCGTGTACGACGAGGTGGCTGAGGGTTCCAGGTGGGGCATCTGTGGGAGGCCACGTGGTACTGAATTTCTGAGTACTGGTCACAAGTAGTTAATAGCAAAAAAAAGGGGGGGGGAAGCAACCTGTCCGCAGAAGGGGTGAGCCCAGCTGGCCCCAGTCCCCACTTTACGAACAGGCAAACAGGCTCGTGGAGGGACCGCAAGGCCCATTTCCATGGCGAGTCAAGACTGAGAGCGTGTGGCTTGTAAGTGCTTTTTGCTTTTTTGGCCTTCTTCACCTATCGTTTAAGATCTATTTTTCCTTGCTTTTTATTCTCCGTGATCATTTATTGATTCTCTCTTTCATCTTCTGACATAATGTTTGGGATGGATAGGAAGTTGTCCAAGAAATCGCTCCAGAAGGCATCTGCTTAGCAGAGAAATGGGCAGGCCTGTTGTCCCTGCTCGGCGTAGGGACTCTCCAACTGCTGGCACCGTCAAGAGCGATTGCTTAAGGATGCTGGTGATCCCTGTATCCCCGAGATGCTCCAACGGAAGCCTGGGCAGCCAGAGGCGGAATTATCAGAGAGGGCCGAGTGGCCCCGCAGTGGTCAGGTGGGAAGGACCTCATGTTGCCGCTTCTCCCCGAGAGTGGGGACGGGATTCTGCTTGTGCGTTCACACCTCCTTCTGCAGGTGTTTTCTGAGCATCTTCTGAGCGCCAGGCCCCGTGTGGATGGGAGCGGACAGGTCAGGGGGCCAGGTGCTGGCACTGAGTCAGGTCACATAAATTATGCAGATGTAGAATGCAGAAGTTAATCCTATGGATTTGGGCTGGCAACAACCCCAGAGCTGATGCCCCTGGCTCCTCACAAATCATTTACCCCCAGCGAGCCCCAACTTTCTCTTCTGGAAAACGGGCGCTTATGTATTCGTTCAAAAAAGTTTACCGACTGTGCGATACGCTCAGCACTGTTCTTGGCACTGGGGCTGCCATGGGGACAAGATTGCCACCACGTGGCTTATCTTCAGGGTGGGGAGGAAGAATGAAAAACTGATGTTTTCAAATAGTCCTCGGTACTTTGAAGGAAATAAAGTAAGGCACTCGGACAAGCGAGACCGTTACAGACATGGTGGTCTGGCGACTTCTCTGGTGATACGGTGTCAGAGCAAAGTCTGAACGCTGTGAGAGAGCGAGTCGGCTCGGGAGTTTGGGCAGAGTGCGTTCCGACAGAGGAAACCGGACGTGCAAAGGTCCTGGGGTGGCGGAAGTGCAAAGGTCCTGGGGTGGCGGAAGTGCAAAGGTCCTGGGGTGGCATTCAAAAGAAAGGTCACGGGTGTTAGTGTAATTGGTACAGGAGTGCCTGAGGGAGAGGAGAGGAATTCGGACAGGTCAGCAGGAGCGGCCTCATGTATATTTTTTCAGTAGTGATACCTTCTAACAAAATCCATTAAAAAATGTTTCCCCCATTAGTGTGGGACAAGTATTGGATCGGAACTGTAACCCCTGCCTTTCCTCTGCATTGTCAGCAGCAGTTCCTTCAGAACTGTCATTCAGACAGGTGCTGCCTCCAGCCTGGACACGAACACACTCGGAGAGATCCATGTGCAGAGATGAGATTTCTTTTTTAAGTCTCAGTAGATGGTGAAACCCACCCAGCTGTCTGGTCATGGTGGGAAAAAAAAATCACATTAAAATGCGAAACTCTCAAGTAAGTGAAATATTGATGCGCCCAACCCCTCCAAAGAAAATTCTTCATGAAATACAGACTGTTGGTCCACAGCTAGCCCAACCCGGCTAAGAATTCGCAATGCCAGGAGCTGTGCCCCTCAGAAGCCTGATGCTCCCCCGACCCAGGGCACGTAGAGATGGGGGCCCCCAAGTGCTGGGGATTTATGAGATGAGGCGGGAAGCCCGCGTCGTAAAAGGACTTTCTGGCCACCTCTCTTTCTTATTTCCTTTTCCTTGTGGGATCTTGGTGTGGCGGCGGGGTAGGGAGAAGAATGTACATTTTCTCAGTAAATTTCCTTTATGTGCACCCCGGCGGTGGAGAAAGAGGGGGGACCGCGTGCGCGCCCCGTGGATGTGCTCCCATTTCATCCACACAGTGGTCATCGGGTAGTGTGCACACAAGGAAACTGAGGCTCCGGGTGACAGGAGGGACGGAGGGAGGCTGGTGGCCGCTGGCCAGGAAGCAGAGTGTCGCAGGGCTCTTGGGGGCGTGGGCTCAGGGCCAGATGTGGGGTTCCACATCCTGGGGCCCACCGTGAGGTGTCCCTTCTTCTCGCTTGGCCCCGCTGTGCTCATTTAGACAACGGGGTGGTGGCACTTCCTCCCGCGCTGTCCCTGCGGGGACTGTCAGCGGATGCAAAGTGCGCAGTAAACCGGAAGACTCCGCTGGCTGCTCTCACTGGGTCCCAGATCACTCGGCCGGCAGCAAGTGAGCTGACGGCTGACGGCACGGCCAAGCGGGACTGTCCCTGAGAGACGCCACCAAAATCCACATGCAGAGACCCGGCTAGACTCTCTGGGTCCATGAGAACTCGGAGCTGGGTTTAAGAGTCCAGAATTAACCCCCCACACACATGCACACACAGACAGGGACACACTGGACACAGATCACAGAGGCAGCCAGCGTGGTCCCTGACTGTGCCCATGCCATTCACACCCAGTCCTGCGGGGATTATGACTCCCGCTTTGACGTTTGTCATCTGTGCTGCTCCCACAGAAGTCTCTGTCTGCCTGTCTATCCAATTTCTCTGGCAGTATTTGCTGCCCTTTGGAGAAGAAAAATCTTTTCCTTAAGGATTGCAAACGAAAGCCCTTTAGCCGGTGTTATTGTTTATTGCTGTGTAACGAGCCAACCCAAAACTGAGATCTCGAAACCAAAGCTGCTATTGTCTCTTACAGTTCCGTGGGTGGTGGGCACAGCTGAGCCTCTTGGGCACCTTTCTCCACGGCCCTCGCTGTGCTTCCTCACAGCGGGCAGTCTCAATGGACCCAGAAATTGCACAGAGTCACAGCCCCTGTGCTCTGTCCCCTAAGAAGAGGGGACACAGGCCCCTGCCTCTTAATAGCAGAGCTTAGAGGATTCGTGGTCATTGGTAATGCACCACAGCTGGGAAGAGGGGTTTGGCAGACACGTGAGGTCTGCTAGGTCCCTCAAATAGACCTGAGGCCTCACCTGACACCTGGAGACAGGTCACCGGGCCTGGGTGGTTTGGTTCAGGCCAGAACTTGCCTCTTTGGGGAGCTTAGAACAAGTTAATCTAGAAGACAGACTGAAGCCGGGCAAGTAGTGAACATCAGGGGTCTGTGGAGCCCTGGGTAGGACATGACATGCCACAGGATATGCAGGGCTAAGGGGCAGGGAGCAGGAGGGGTGAGGTGGGCACCAGTGGGACTTGGGAAGGCTGGCAGCCTGAGCCCCTGGTTTTGGCCTGAGCCCCAGCCTCAGATGCTCATTCTCCGGAGGGAGGAGGGCAGGCACGAAAGGCAATAGCCCAGCCCCTGAGTGGCCAAGCAGCTCCTCAGACAGGAGCTCATGGCCCTTGCTCAGCCAGACACCTGGTTCTGGGAGGCGCATGCAGGTGTGTGCTGGCAAGGCCCAGGTGTCCGCCCCCAAACACAGAATTGGAGGTGACTGGAACCCAGAGCCTGGAGCCTCAGCCCCAGAAAGATGGCGGCCGAGGGTCCTGATCGCACCTGTAATTCTGCATTTACAGACGATGCTGCAGTGAGCAAACCCAGATGCGTGTATTTGGAGAGCTGGAGGTTATCTTCCGGACAGAACCCAAGGAGGGGGGTGCCGGCGGGCACGGGGTGCACGGAGTGTCGTGTGGGGGTGTTGCTCGCTTTCCCCTCAGTGAGCTCTGCCCTCGACGGCTGGGAAATATTTGTTCCTTGTTGAAAGGCAACGGTCTGTGTCCATCCTGAGCCAGTTACAGATGAGGAGTGGAGAGGGGGCGTGGCGCGTTCAAGGTGACATGGCTCGACGGGAGCCGAATGGGGACCTACATCCAGCTTGGCAGAGGCCCAGGCTCCATCGCTACTTCCGGCGGGTGCTGGCAGTCGGGGGTCGGTCTCCTGGCAAGTGGGGTGCATGGCCTGGCAGAGTAGCAGGCGGTGGGGTTGGGAGGGTGGCATTGCTGGTGGGGTGGAGGGCCACCCGGAAGGCCTGCATCTCGTTTCCACTGCTGGATGCAAGCTCCCTGATGACGTGTGCTCCTCGGGGACGGCTAGGCTAATATCATTAATTTTTCCCACCACTGAAAGATATGCTCTCATCGGAGCCAGGGAAACACTGACTAATTTGCCCTTGAGTGTTAGTACAGGGAGCTGCTTTTCCTCTCTCTATCACTGTGTGAAGTTTCCTTACTCCACACACAGCAAACTCAGCCTCCTTTTCATCAGGCTTCAAGGTGGGAAAGGAAATGAGCGAGTCTGCCAAGGGCCTCTGTACCTTATCCTCTGGGTGCATACTCTCCTTGGTCACACGGTCAAGCTGAGCCGAGGGAGATTTGCGAGGCCACTTCCCCAGGTAGGGGCTGTGCAGGAAGGCGGGTCCCGGTCTGGGCGGGGCTTTGCGTGCAGCCCTTGTACGTGCCGCTGTTATAGATGGTGGACAAGAGAATGAGGATGCCCGGACTGGTCTCTCCACCCTAACTTCAGGGCTGATGACCTTCTCCTTCCCCACGTGCATCCTTCCCCTACACACACACACACACACACACACACACACACACACACACACACACACTAACCCAGCCCGCCCACTCTGGATAATCAGGACAGGTGGCATGCTCGTTTGACACCAGTTCTCCTCGCTACCTCTTTACAATGAGGTCCAGCCAGGTGGGTTAAACTGGGCTGTCCCCATCACCCATTCAGCTGCCTCCCACGACTTTCCCTCCCTCGACTTGGAAGCTGGGTCTCCCCTGGCTCACTCGAGGTCCATCTTTTCATTCACTCACTCACTCAGTGCCCTGGCCGGGTACAGGGACTGGAGGACACGGAGATGAATCAGATCCACACCCATTTCTCCTCAGGAGTTCACGGTTTAGTTGGGGGGGAGGCCCCCGATAAAGAGATGGTTACAGAACAGGGCAGGAGATGCTCAGAAGTGGTCTTCAGCGGCCTCCTGACATCAAGGAGGGGTCCCTGGAGATCCTGCTGACGGGGCTGAGCTGGAAGGATGAGCATCAGTTGTCCAAGCCAAGAAAAAGACCCTGAGCAAATGCACTTTGGTTAGAGAGGGGGTGGGGTTAGGACTGCGGGGGGGATGGGGTGTGGGGCCGGTGGGAGGTGGGCACAGGCCGGCAGGAGATGGGCGGTGTCAGGGAGTAGAATCGGCTACTGCGTTCAGTCCTGACCCAGTTTTTGATGAGCTTTTGGTCTTATTTGTGCTATATTAGTCCCTACAACAGTGCCTGGCACACTGTAGGCGTTCAGTAATTGTTTTTCGTCTCAAGTCCTTATCTCGAAAATGAGAATGACCCTTGAATCGGTGCCGTTGCTGCTGCTGAAACTCTTTGTTCTCAAATAGGGCCTGGCATCTATTGGGTGCTCAATAAATATTACTCGAGTGGCTGGCTGGCTGGACGACAATACAGTGCCTGGCCCGGGCCCTGTACTTACTAATTAGCAGCTACTTAGTGGCCACACCATGACAGGCTTCATGCAAAGCTGGATCCAGCAACATTTTGGCAGTTAGTTGATGAAAGGCCACACTCTACTTGTTATTATTATTATTATTCTTTGGAATTCCTGGGAGTAAATTTTGTCACCAGGGATGTCCCGGCTGCCATTCCCTTGAGTAGCCATTTAAGGACAGCTGGGCCATTCTTGGCCACCTGGGCTGGGTGTGTTTAGAGAGCAGTTTGTCCCTTGGAGAACCCTTGTCCAGCCTCTGCCAAGAACCTCGCTCGGGTGCAGGGTGTCTGTCACCCTGAGAGAGGCCCCAGCGATTTCCCCGAGGCCTCGGAAGGCCAGGAGCGCGGTCCCACTGTGGAATGCTGGCAGAGCTGGAAGCCACCTGGTCCAAGCATTCATTTTGGAGAGCAAGTTAGCAATTTTTACTTACTGCGGTCTGAATTTAGGAGCTAAATGGGTTCTTTAAATTTATGATGAAGTATCTCATGCATATAAAAAGAATATAAATTGTGCGTGTGTGCGATTGGGAAAATAAATATGAAATGAACATCCACATACCCGTTGCGTCTACTGAATAACCACGAATAAATTCCAGAATTCTTGTGCATGGCTTCCAGGAGTCCCTGCCTGGTGTCTCCTTCTCCTGCAGCCTCAGCTCTGACCTCACTCGCTGTGAGCTTCGCTGCCCACACTGGCTGCAGCTGGCTGCACACTCCTGCTTTGCACCTGTCAGTGTCCTAACTAGGTGCCCTTTCTCTGCCACCATCAGCCACCCTAGGCTTGCTACTCTTTTCAGTCCCCTCTCCCCATCTTCCAGGGAGAGCTCCCTGCATGGCTTCCCACGCCGGCTGGGACTCCCACAATGCCCTGGGTTCCCATCGCCATAGTGATCCGTTTGTGCATCCCCACACTGGGCCGTGACGTCCTTGGGGACTAAGGGCCTTGTCTTCTCTTTGTGTATGTCCAGGGCTTGGCGTGGGGCTCAGGGAATAGGCACTGGAAGCCTGGGATGTTGCTGTATTTCAGGTGACCACTGAGGTCTCTTCTCCAGGGGGACACTGATGCTTCTTTAACACTCCGGCATCCACCACTCAATTTGTCACCCGGCGCTTCTGAATTTCTGGCAGGTTCTTATTCTTGTAAATAAGATCAGAATGAACCTTCCTTTCTCCCAAATACAGAAATGTTCTCGGGACGGAGAAATACTTGAAATGACAGTGCAGCCCAAGCCACTCCAGAGAGGGTGGTCAGCAAGTCACAGGAAGAGTTTAAACAAACCGGTCCCTCGTCGTGAATATGTGGCACCGTTCGGCACATCGGGGAGCCCAGGCTGAGTTCCAGGACGGGCATTATTTTGGAAAACAAGTTTCTATGAGAGTGAAAGGACAGTGAAGCCAACTTCATTCAGCCTGAACGTGTCTGCTGTGCTGACGAGGGCTGTCAGAGCCTTTTAGCGCCTGCCATCCTCAGACACGGCAGCGACCCCTCTGCAGCGCACAGGTCAGCCTCTTGAGCAGAGAGGAACCGACACACAGATGTGTCCTGGCAGAACCGGCATCCAGTGCTTCGCTCTCGTCACTGGGGTGCTGAGGTTCTCCCAGGATTATAGGAAAACAGAAGCACTTGGAGTTTCCTAGTTTTATTTCCGTTTATGTGTGTTTTAAACGTGATAAAAATCACCTAATCAACAACAGTACAGAAAATTTCTGAATATTCTCCCCCAAGCATATTTTTTTTCCTTGAACAAGTGATGCTTTAAAAATATTATTTGCAATCCTGAGCAGACGTGAATTTTAATATCTTGTGTTCTTTCCTCTGATCATAAAGTAAGCATCTTCCTTTATGTCACTCTGTCACCATCATCTTTAACTGTTGTGCAATGTTTGAGGGGCTCATAATCCCCCGATTTTTTTTCATTCCTTCTTTATTATCAATCACAGAGTGGCTTGTGGAAGAAAGAGCTTTGACCAAGTAAGCAGCTCTGAGAAACTGGGGTAGAGAAGTGATAAAGGGGGGATTCTCCAAGCAAGTAGAGAGGGGCAGGGGGCGTGGGGACCCAGCGTGCGTCCCTAAGACTGGACATCTCTCAGCCATGCCCTTCTCTGGCAGGGTCCCTGGCCTAGCAGACCTAGAAGTCCTAGCTGGACTTCGTGGTGCCTCGTAGAAAAGACAGAAATGTCGGCAGAAGGCAAGCAACAGGATGATGGCATCGGAAGAGTGTGCTGGTGAATGAATGACTGGTAACCTGGAAACCGGGTCCAGCAGGGTGGACGGTGTGCACGTCCAGTGTGTGGACCATATGAAGCTGGGTGTAGGCACAAGTCAGTCAGCTGAAATGTTATGCGATCCAAATACACAGTCCTGTCCTTGGGTTCAAAACGCTTCCTCCCCCAACAGGAAGAGAGGAAGGTGGCTTTGCAGCATCGTGAATCTACAGTGCGGTGTGGTGGCCCCACAGCTGATGGGGTTCTCGGCAGCGTCCATGGGTGGGCTGCACCAGAATGAGCGAGGGGGGCAGCCCTGCCCTGTTTGGGCTGGCAGAGCCTTTCCTAGAGAAATGCTTTCCGTATCACACTGTGATTTTAGGAGGGGCCATTTCCAGGAGAGTGATCGTGATCAGGAGGGGTGCCTAGCTGGAGAAAAGGGGGTGCATGGGGCCATATGAACAAGCCTCATCATCATCATCATTTAATTATAATAGCTGCCAATCTTGGAGGGAGGCCATTTACAACCATTACCTTTAATCCTACGAGCTAAATATTACCTCTGCCTCACAGATGAGGGAGCTGAGTCTTAGAGAAGTGAAACTACCTGCCAAGCCACACAGCTGGAAACCCACAGAGCCGAGATCGGATCCCAGGTGTATTTGAGGCCAACATTGCCTTTTCTTCCCACCAAATATCACTTTTTCAACAATTGAGGTATTGCCTGGCCAACGATTGACAAGCACTGGGGTCTTTTTAGTCCCTAGTTATAAAAGCAGTTCTAGTCGGGGCAGGCTATAGCGAGGATAGTTTGTTTTAAAGCAAAGAACTTTCCCAACTGGGCTGTCAGGTAGCGTAAGCTGTCCTGACAGGTGGCAAATTCCAGAGTGACAGGTGGTATTCAAGAAGGTCAGTGAACACTTAATAGAGTTCTAGGGGGGATTCAAAGGTCAAATGAGGAAGCCAAAGAAATAAACTTGTATAACCCTCTGTACGAGTAAAGGTTCTTTGGATGCAAGCAGCAGATACTGATAAGAAGTTCTGACTGCGTGAAGCAAACACACTCTTTTTGCAGAGCTACGAGGTAGTTCGTGAGGTAGAAGGAAGTGGTGGTCGGAACTTTAAAACAGGGCAGAAGTCAGGTTGGCTGTAGGCTCTAGGCGGCAACTGCTCATCTCAATTCATCAGCATCGACATTGAGTTGTCCCACCTTCTGTCACCCTAAGACTGAGTTCCGGAGACAGCTTCTGATGGGCTTAGCCTGGATCCAGGCCCATCCCCGTGGTGCCTTGATTGACAGCAGCCACCGGGCGGGGTAACTGTTCAGAGGAAATGAAGACACCGATCCCAAAAGAAGGTCATGGGCATTGGGAGACCAAAAGCTCCTGCATAGCAGAAGAAACCACCAGCTGTAATAATGACTGATTCATTAATTGATTAATTAATGATTGGATAACTAACAGAAGCCTATTTAGAAAAGGTAAGGTATAAAGAGCAAGCGCCTATGTACCCACTACCCAGCTTAAATACCACCGGTATTTCCGGGGTTCCCCGAGCACCCCTCCCTGACCCCGATCTCATCCACTTTCCCTCTCCGCTCAGCAGTAATTGCTCCCTCGGCTTCCGGGTTTATCGTTCCCTTGCTTTTCTTTGTGGTTTTATCACTCATATCTCTAAATAGCATAATGTTCGGTTTTTCGCGTTTCTGAACTCCGCGTAAATGGGGACACGCTTTATGCCGTCTTCTGCCGCATGAAAATTTTGCAGTCGGCATCGCATTAGCGATTCGTTCATGCTTGTTGCAGAGTTCAATCCTTTTCACCACTGTCTGGAATTCCAGTGCATACATGTATGACGGTAGACTCAGGCCACCATAGAGGGACATTCGTGTGGATTTCGGAATGTCACGAATGCTGACACTGCTGTCTGTGACTGCTCTTGGCTGTGCACCTTGGTTCGTAGGAGCAGGTGTATTCAGGACGTGTGCCCACAACTGGATGTCGGGTCATCTGGAGTGTATTCAGCTTTACAGGATGATGTCATCCTGTTTTCCGAAGTGACAATAACCGAGTTGTACTCCAACTGGTGTCTGAGTCCCTGTTGTTTCACGGCCTTTGTCAGTGTTCAGTGGTTTTATAGAATTATTTAGTTCTTGCCAATCAGATAGACATTGTGTTTTTTGAGGTTTATGGTCTTGTGGTTATTTACTCTTTTGATAAGTGCCTAGACATGGTTTTTGCCTAGTTTTCTGGTGTAAGTTTATCATTTTGTTATTGACTTGGTACTAATATCATGTGTATGATACATATGTATGTGATATATACACATATCCTATAGGATACACATTATAGGATATGGGTATATGATATGTGTATATCTTATATAGGATATACATGATATACGTAGGCATATATGTATATACCCGTTTGTGGCTTACCTCTTCATTTTTCTGATTTTTTGTTAATAAAAGGAGTATTACGTTTAATGTTATTGACATTATTTAATATTCTCTTATAGTTTGAGCTTTTATATCTTATTAAGATATCCTCTCCCTCAACGTCATAAAGATATTCACTCCTATTGTCTTCTAAAAGTTTTTAAGTTTTTCCTTTCATGGTTTTCTGTAATCCATCTGGAATTGATGAAATCCTGGTCAGAATTCATTTCTTTTTCCATGTGGATACTCAGTTACTCCAGCACCGTTTATCCAAAGGTCCATCACCCTTCACGGATAGGCAGTGTTCGTGCTCATGTAGCTCTGTTTTCGTTCTTTTGGCCTATTTGTCTAGGGTTTAATTACTAACGCTATCTAATAATTCTTGACATTTTTTAAGGCAAGTCCCCCTACCTAGTTCTTCTTTAGTAAATATCTTGGCTATTATTATCCCTTTACACTTTTGTATACATTTTAGAATGAGCCTGTCAGGTGGCACCAAAACCCTGGTAGACATTTGGACTGGAACTGTGGTGAATCTATACATCACTTTAGGAAGAACTCATGGTTTTAGGAAGTTAATCTTGTACTCCATGAAGATGGTATATCTCCTTTTTTATGTAGGTCTGCTTTCATGTCTGTTAGTAACGTTTTCTAATATTCTTTATAAAAATGTTACACATTTTTGTTAGATTTACTTCTAGATACTTCCTATTTCAGAGACCACGGCAAATACTACCTTTTTAAAGTAAACATCTTTCCTGAGATACAGTCTACAGACCACAAAACCCACCTATTCAAAGTGTGCAAGTCAGTGGTTTTCGTGTTACTCAGAGTTGTGTAACCATCACCCAAATCTCAATTTAGAACATTTTTACCACTCCGTTTCTATCACTCCCCATTCTCCCCTCTACCCAGTCCCTGGGGGAAATATCAGTGAACAAGCGAGTGAATGAATGGATTTAAGCCTATGCAGCAGACTTTAGTTCAAGCCTTACCCAGCCTGAGCTTTGCTTTTTTGCTTTATTTGGGTTTTGCTTTTCCCTCCCAGCTCTTATCATTGCTCCGATTTCCAAGCTCATCTTCCGGCCCCTTCTTCTTCCTTCCCCCACTCTTCATTTCTCAACGCCCTGGCCAGACCACTTTTCCCAAAGAAAATTACGTTCCAGCCACATCTCTCCCCCACCCGTAGCTCCCTTGACATTGCAGCTGCCGGCGTGGTTTCCACTGGGAAATGCTGAGGCTGATGACTCAAGCACCTGAGAGCTAAACTTTCAGGATGCAACTCGTTTGAGTCAGAGGAGGCCTCTTCCAGGCCCTTGGTTTGCTGCAGAGTCCTCAGAAAGTAAACACAATCTGCTTATCCCTCCCCCGACCCTCCCCGCCTCCTGAGTCAGAGTCATCGCAGGTTAACTCAGGGAAGAGGCTAAATCAAGCCTTGAAACCAAGCAGCCTCCGAGACAGGTGCTTTGTTTTGCTTAAGTGACCACAGTGATGGGTCTCTGGTGTTAAGGGCATCACTAATTGCGTCTCTTTAGCCCGGCCTTGGCGATCTGGTCCTGGCCTTGCAGACCAAGAGATGCCAGGTCACTCGGCAGCACCATTCTTCCGTGCGCCGGGGAAATGGAGATTCAAACGCTTACCTCTCAGGGTGAGCTCAGATAAGAAACCTGTTAAAGGGGTAGCTGGTGCTTGCAGAGACATCTGTCCGGGGTGGAGAAAGGAGTGGATTTCGAAAGCACTTCCTCTTGTGTTTTTGTGCAAAGGCGGGGCCATGGAGTCACCAGAATCACTGGGAGTCGGGCTAGCACTCACGCGCAGGCGCAGATGCAACCACTTTGAGACACCCGTTAGCAGTATCGGTATCTACCAGACCCGAACACACGCATATCCATACCCCAATCTCCCTGTCCTGGGTGTGTGTGGCCAATAGCAAATTGCACCCATCTAAATTTTATTTCAAAAGAAAAAGTTGCAAACAAATATACAAGTCTAGTGAGTATGGGCATGCCGTAGTATTTAAAGGAAAGTAATCATAATCTTTGCAGTCTTCTTTAAAATGCACCCCAAAGAGAAGGTGGGTGGAGAGACGCATGGACAGGTATCCTGATAAAGCATGTGTAGTTAACATGTTAATGGTGGGATTTAGAGGATGGGCGCTCCTTGTGAATTTTTTTCCAACTTTGTCGCATGTTGAAAAATTTTGCAGAAAGCGTTGGGGACCATGCATATGTATGTTTGCCAACAGACATGTATGAGAATGCTCCTAGCAGCGTAACAAAATGGCCTAAAACTGGAAGCCCCCCCCTCGGCAGCAAAATAAATACATAAACTGTGGGTCTGTTTATACAGCGAGATACTGTGCACAGTGAGGATGAATGAGCCACAGGCGCACACGACAACATGGGGGGAATGTCGCCAACAGGACGTCGGGAGGGAAACCCCCAAAAGTGGACATGCCTCCTGATTCTGTTTCTACGAAATTCACAGACAGGCAAAACTAACGCAGGGTGTTTTCAGAAGTCGAGATATAAGGTTTTTGGGGGAGAAAGGGAAAAGGGGAATGGAGTGCCATGAGAACCTCCTGGAGTTCTAGAAGGTTCCTGTCCTTGATTTTGGTGCTAGCTAAACAGATGTGAACATTTTTCAAGTCGTATACTTAAAGTTTATGAACTTTTCTGTATGTGTATTATACACCATTAAGAGCTATACTAGGAAAGAAAAAATAGAGAAAACCGAACAGCTCCAACCAGAAGCTTTGCCTAGCTGAGCTGTGGGGGTAGGAAGCCACTCTCTGCTACCTAGCAAACCAAGACTGTGAAGGAAATGGAACTCCGCCTGTAAGACGCTCATCCTTTCATTGACATGCAGACGCACTTTGCATTAATTCCCCAGGCTTCACTGATCGCCTTCCTCTCCTTCACACAGAAGCCAATTTGCCTACATACCATGTTCCGGCCCTCAGGGCGGGAGCCAGCCCTCTTGGGGCCTCTCATGCCTGAGGGAGGGGTGCACAAGCCTTTCGCCTCGAAGCCACGCCCCCTGCCTTCCTCACAGCCACGCCCCCTGCCTTCCTCGCAGCCACGCCCCCTGCCTTCCTCACAGCCACGCCCCCTGCCTTCCGGGGTTCTTCTTTCCCTGTTTGTGATCTTTCTTGGCCGTTTGTCCTGAGATAGCCTTTGACCCCTGTTTTAGTCAGGATTCTCCTGGATGTGTGCGGCCAATAGTAAATTGCACCCATCTAAATTGTATTTCAAAAGAAAAAAATTACAAACAAATATAGAGGTCTAGTGAATGTGGGCATGCCGTAGTATTTATTGATAGATTTATTGTAGGGAATTGGCTTACGTCTTTATGGAGGCAGCTAAGTCTCAATATCTGCAGGGTAAGTCAGCAACCAGGAGACTCGGGAGAGCTGGCAGTTTAGCTTCAGTAGGAAGGCCAGCAGGCTCAAGATGCAGGAAAAGCAGATATTTCTATTTGACTTCAAAGGCAGGATAAAGTTGATGTCCCAGCTCAAAGGAGAAGTTCCCTCTCACTCAGCCTTTTTCTCCTATCCAGGTCTTCAACTGATTAGACGAGGCCCACCCACATGGGGAGGGTCATCTGCTTTCCTCAGTCCACCAATTCAAATGTTTATCTCATCCAGAAACATCCTCACAGACATCTGGGGTGTTTGACAAATGTCTGGGCACCTCATGATTTAGTCCAGTTGACACATGAAATCGACCATGATTACCCCAGAGCACGAAAAGCCTCTGGCTCTAAAGGCACAGCTCTCTAATAGAAAAAATGACGCTGGGGTGGGGGTCTGCCTGGTCTCCATTACATCCCATCACGTAGACCAGCAGCTGCCACCATATGCACACTGATAACGTTTTACACGTGGTTTGGATTAGTAATCGGTGGAAAAGATGACTTCAGCTACCCCCCAGGCCCGCTGGATGTCCATGTTAATGATCTCAAAGATAAAATGAAATTCCTTTAGTTATTGCAAAAGAACCTCTGAAACGTACATCTACAATTTAATGGATAATGATCAAAACGAACGCCCAGGTACTTCTCCTCACACCACTTAATGATGGAAAACAGCATTCGAGGGCCTTGCACTCTGTTCTTACCTCTGAGAAGCCAGCCTTCTGAATTTTGTGTTCATTATTGCCTTGCTCTTTATAAAAATCAATGCATACATCTCTAAACAGTACATTGCTTGGTTTTGGCTGTTTTCAGTCTTTGTGAGCTGACTTATGCAGTACATATGTTTCTGCAACAGGCTTTTTCACTCTACATTAAGTGTTGGCGCTTTATCCGCATTGTCAGGTGTAGGCCCCGTTGGTTCGTTTCGAGGTTGTGTACTAGTCCATCATAAGGATGTACACATTGCACAGACTGCCATGTGTCCGTCTGTTCCTCTCTGGGTGCACGTTTGAGGGGCTTCCACTCCCCCGTATCACAAATGGAGCTCGCTGGAGCATTCCTGTCCATTGCTTCAGGTGCACAGGTGCAGGGATTTCTCTCAGGTTTACACCTAGGAGAACAGGTACCCAACCCAGTTGTAGAATATGTTTCTTCGCTTTTCCAGGCAATACCAAAGAGTTTTCCAGAATGATTGTACGAATGCATACTCCTGCTAGAGGCTGTGCAGGTTTCTTATGGTGCTCTCTTCTCTACCCTAACCGCCCTTTCTAGTCTCAGTAAATTGCCTGCCCATCTCACAGCCAAGACTCAGAATGAGTGCGACTGTGACTCCCTCCCACACCCTTTGTGCGCGTGCAGAACAGCACATTTCATGGGTGTGATCCAGTATGTGGACAAGTGTTAAACTCCTGCTGGCATGGGAGAGCGTGCAAGGGTTTGATCGCAGCTCTCTCTCTCTGCTTCAAGGACAAGGGATAAACAAGCCCAGGAGAACAGAGGCATCCAGGCTAGCCTCCCGACCTAATCTCTTTATTCCCGTGTCAGGACATCCATCCTTGACATTGATAAGCCGTGCGCCGCCATTTCTCCACGGCCAAGAGCACTGGGTCCCAAGATCAGACCCATAGGTGATTTTTTGCTCCCACCTGTGACCTAGTCCCCACCCCGACCAAATCTGCCTAGAGATGGAGAGACAATAATCTTTTGTGCTGCCTCTTTTCCAATTACAGGTTAGCCTGGGGAGGAAGATAAAGACATTGGCAACCAAAATGGTAATCACGAGTGGAAATGACGAAGACAGAGGAGGCCAAGAAAAGGAGAGTAAGGAGGAGAGTGTCTTGGCGATGCTGGGGATTATTGGGACCATCCTGAACCTAATTGTGATCATATTTGTATACATATACACCACTCTGTGAATGGCCCGGAGGGTCCTTAGACACCTCGAGATGGCCAAGACGGGAGTCCTGTGTGTCGACAGATCAGTGACTGGTCACTGCACAGACAAGCAGGCTTGACCCACAAACACACACACACCACTCGATCCAATGCACCTTCGAACTTTATAAAAGGTCGCAAAGATAACCCGACCCTGCCGCAGGGAGCAGACACTAAAGCACAATGACTCCAACAAAACCCACTCTCGCGACAAGGAGGAACTCGGCATCTTCGGCAGGCGGCCCGGACGAACGCGTGGAAGACCAGCCTTTGCTGCCGGGGGTGAGCGGACGGGCGCGGAGATTCATCCCCCCAGATCGCAGACGGATATCACGTGTCCTGAGAGAGGAACGGGGCGGATGCAGCTTGTCGGCGTGTTCCCACAACACGCATTTCATCTTCACACGACAAGCGGTTTAGAAGGAAGACCCACGGGCAGCCCTTTGACAGGCGTCCCATTCATCAGAAGTGTCAATTGGATACCGGGGAGATGACTTCTCTTTCTTTTTTTTCCATTGGCTTGATGTGTGTATCTGTTCATATCAAGGTTTACAAATATATATTTTTAATAAATGTGCTCTATTTTTTAGCATGAACCAAATATTTGGAGAGGCACTCCTGGATTCATAGACCTCTCCATGGTTTTACCTGCTTCACCTGCCAGACTGTAGATGTTCTGTTGTGTGGTCATTCGAGTCTTATTTCTCTTATCTTGAATCTTTTAAAACTCTCTCTCTCATTCTCTCTCTCTCTCTCTCTCTCTCTCTCTCTCTCTCTCTCTCTCTCTCTCTCTCTGTCTCTTTCTCTCTGGTCTGGAGGATATTTATCCATAATACTAGCCATGGTCTTGGTTGGTGCATGTTTCAAGATTGTCTGTTGATCAGCTTTGTGTTGTTATAGCGAAGATAGAAAATGATGGTGGGCATGGGACCTTAGATGCACCATATCCTCACTGAGAATTATGCATGAACAAAGGCTGAGTGATAGATCAGCTTATAGAGATTGCCAGAGGCCCACCCACCACTGAGGAGCAGTGCAGCTTTATTCGCAGATCCACCATAGGACGGAATACTCAGCTTCTTACTGGCAGCATCCTTATTCATTCTTGTGACCATTCGTTGATCACATTTTGATTTTAAGGGCCTTGTCCCCTGGAAGTTGGAAAGAACAAAGGGAAAAGATCAGCATTAGTGCGTCGTCCTCTTAGCGAGCCACCTGGGATCCTTTTTGAAGTAGGCGGGGGTGTAAATGACACATGGACTCCCTACTGTGAGAGCTCATTTCAGGCTGTGAGGACACCCCTGGGACAGTACCGATCACCATAAAGAGTTGCTGTGCTTCTTAAAACCTCTGGTTTACACCCACAGGAAGCTGCTTTCCCTTTGGCCGGGATGGATGACTAAGTATGAATTTGCTCTGTCCTCCTGGCTCCATGAAATGGTTTTTGACTTGCTGCCATGGCATGGCCTTAAAAAGAGGGTCAGGATCCCTTCTGCCAGGGCCAGCCTGGCCTGTGGGTGAAAGCAGCAGCCACCTGACTGGCTGGATTCGAGTGATGCCCAGAGGTCTCTGCCACCAGATCCGTCCCCCCGCCCCCATATTGTGGTGTCTGAAATTCCACTATTAGAGAGTTATTTCTTGGGCTCTTCCAAGAGACTAGACTCTTTTATGAAGCAAGTAGCCCTGAGCACCTGGCTCTGACAGCGACTCATCAGGTGCCTTCCCCACCGGAAGGCAGGAAGTTGACACGTATTTAGGGCATACAGTGTGCCAGCCACTGTGCCAGATGCATTATGGTCCTTAAGTCATTGAATTTTCACAGTAACCATGAGAGAGGGAGTCTTTCCCTCTTGCTGTAGAAGAATTAAGGAGGGCTCGGCGAGATCGGGAAACCTTCCCGAGATCACGTGGCTACAGGCAGTGAGTCAGGACAAACCCTGATCTGCCTGATTCCTTAGCCCGGTGAGAGCCTGGAGGCTGTGGGGACAAAAAGAGATGGAGAGGTGGGGACATCGCAGGAAAAAGGCCCTCGGGAGTCAGGACAGAAGCCCGATGGCTTTGTCGAAGGCCAGCTCTGCACACCTCACCTCCCGGGCCCTCTCCCCATAAAAGCAACCCCCAGAAACTCCTCGGACACTGGCAGGATATCCTACAAATAAGGACAAGGGACAAGAGGAGGCTGCTTAGAAATAAAACGGGATGTCAGGGGAGGGAGCTGTCTAACAGGTTCTGTGTGATTCTAGAAAGACTGTGAAAATTCTGAACGGCGAACAGAGTAAACAATAAAGGTGCAATGGAAAAAACAAGTATCGATGTCTCTTTTTTTTTTTTCCAAACATTGTGGTATTTGAAAACTTCGGTGTCATTCCTTTGCCTATACACATTTTTTATTTTATTAAAAAAAAAATCGAATGCGTCTCTGTTGAACTGAAACTGTTTTATTTAGGCTGGGGAAGCCCCAGTGATTTTTTCAAGTATACTAATGTGAAATTTATCGAGGGGAAAAACTGCTTTTCCAGCCTTCTGAACGGCTCCCCAACGGTTCTTCTAGGTTGTCCTTATCCACAGCCTGGAAATAAATCTGCCCATTCGATGACTGCCAGCCAGAGAGAGCAGCAGCCCCCTGTCCGTCACTCGAGCGTGCCCGTCTTATTTCTGCTCTCACGTAGCAGAGCCTGAAAACACGCATTGGGCAAACTCAGGATCTTAAGGCATCTTGAGGGGATGGGGAAGGGAGGGGCTGCCAGGGGCCCTGGCTCTTCAGAGTCCAAGTGGGCTGAGCCCACTTTTGCAGTAACAGCAATGGCCGAAATGACACTAGGCCCGTGGATTTTGCCCACGGGACTTCCCACCCAGACTATGGGACCCTCACAACAACCCCATGAGCCGTGTATCCTTATCCCCATCTTACGAGATGAGGGGAAAGGCTCCCAAAGGTGAGCTGACTTTTCTAAGCACAAATAGAAGGAAACCAGCAGACTCAGACCTTCCGGCTCTGCGGCCACCGGCCGTCAGCACCACACGTGGCCCAGGCTGCGGGTTGGAGACCCGCTGGAGCCATGTGACTAGGTCAGTCTCACAGCACACAGCTTCCCACTAACGCTGCCTCTCCTTGATGACGGTACAGCTGGCCAGGGGAGGGCGGCTGAGTCGGGAAATCGACTTACAAAGCCCAGTCCTGGCAGCAGAGCGCCAGGCGTGCCACGGCAGAGTCACCTGGGGGCTTGGGGCGCAGGGTGCTTGCGCATGGCCGGAAAATACCTCCGCCTGAATCCCACTTCTGTCTCTTACGATCTGGGTGACCACGGGCAGGTCACAACAACTCTGTGAACCCGGGTTTCCATCACCTGTAATGGGGGGGGGACACCTGTAAATGGCCTCAAATCCTATCAGATAGCTATTTGCACCTCACTTAACTGATGCAGAAAATGCAACCTGGAAAGGCGCGTTGACTTAGCAAAGGCCCCAGGACTGCTCCGTCACGTGGCCAGGAGTCAAGCCTAGGCTCCGGGCACTGCTGCCTTCTCCTCTGTCGCTAATGAATGACATGTAAACTCCCAAGTAAGGCGCCCCAGAGGGTCTGAGGTTCCGGGGAGGGGACAGGGCCCCTCCAAGGCTTTCAAGTGTGATGTGCGGGGCACAGGTCCTCCGAAGGCAGAGGAGGGGCTCGGGGTCCACTGATTGTACAGGATGGGGTAAGAGACAAGGCAGAGACACCCTTTTCCCAAGATTTTTTTTCTTTTTTTTTTAAGCAGTAAGGCAACTGAGGCCCAGACAAATCAAGTCCCCATGTCACACAGCTGGGGGCGTGCAGAGGTCTCAAGGGAAACCTGAGAAGAGAAGGCTTATAGAGATTTTTAAGGCTTTCCCAAAAGGGATCATATACCCCATCTTTTGTTATGTCCCCCACTGCTACTCCCCCAACCTCTTTCAGCCCCCGCCACTCTCCCGTTTCCTGTCAGGTGGTGGAGTCTTGGAGACAAACACTGCTACAGCAGTTCTTATGATTGACCCAATATTGCTCCCCATCAAAGACACACCGCTCATGGCACCATCCATGCCCAATGTCTCCTTCCAGCTAAGGCCACCTCACCAGTGGTACTTGTAGGAAATTAGCATCAGACTTTTCTTTGCTCAGGGATAGCCACCGTCTGACCCTAGGGATGGGTGATTGTCCCAAGGGTGGTCTTTCCATGGACTGGCCGGTATTAGGGATGTACGTAGCCTGATTCATAAAGGGGGGTTTCTGGGAAGGATCTAGGTTGGGAGAATAAATATATTAGGAGCTTCATGAGGTACAGAGGGCTGGGAAAATCTTAGGGCCATGCACAGCCTGAAGGCTTAAGAGATAACCAGAAGAATATGGTCGACACAGGGTGGTAGATTGAATTATTGTTCTAAGTCCTCCCTCCTGTGTAGCAGTATCACGTGTCCTCCTCTCTCTCCCCTATTCCCATGGGTGAACTTCCAGCTCTTCACTTCGGGGTCAGCTTCGGCTAAAGGAATGCTAGCGGATGGGGCGCAAGCAGAGGTTTGGGATTTGCCTTGGCACCTGGATGTTCTCTCTTGAGGTTCTGGCATCATCATGAGAGAATATATTTTGAGTGTCCACTGCCAATGCAATCATGAGTCTGAAAATGAGACACGAGGATCAGTTTCCCCAGCCAGCCCACATACCTGCAGCTGGAGCCGCCCAGGCTGAGGGCCAGTCCCTGGGGCTCACTCCCCTTCCTGGTCCTGGAAACTAAAAAGAAATTTGCATATCTACGGGCCTGTTTGTATGTCTTCTTAGAAGTGTCTGTTCAGGTCCTCTGCCCATTTTTTTTCATTGGATTGTTTGTTTTCCTGTTGAGTTGTCTGAGTTCTGTCTATAGTTTAGATATCAGCCCCTTACCAGAGGCATTATTTGCAAATATCTTCTGCCATTTGGTTGGTTGCCTCTTTGCTTTGTTGATGGTCTCTTTTGTCACGCAGAAGCTTTTTTAGTTTGATAGAGTCCCATGCATTTACTTTTGCTTTTACTTCCCTTGCCTTCGAGGTCAAATTCATAAAATCCTCTCTAAAACTAAGATGCATGAATTTAGTACCTGTATTTTCTTCTATGCAATTTCTTGTTTCAAGTCTTATATTTACATCTTTGATCCATTTCGAGTTAATTTTGGCGTACGGTGACAGTAATCTAGTTTTATTCCCTTGTTTGTGACTTTCCAGTTTTCCCAGCTCTTGAGATCATCGTGCTAAGTGATCTAAGTCAGACAGAAAAACTTGAGAACCATATAATTTCACTCCTGTGAGATATAAAACTTAAAACAATGAACAAGACAAACAAACACTCATAGACACAGACAACAGTTAATAGCTACCAGAGGGAAAGAGGGAAGGAGGAAGGTAAAAAAAAAAAAAAAAGAGAGAAAATGGGTCAAATATATGGTGACAGAAGGAGATTTGACTTTGAGCAATGAACACACACACCATGCAATACACGAATGACATATTATTGAATCATACACTCAAAACCTGTATAATTTTATTAAGTCATGTCACCCAGTACATTTAATTAAATAAAATATTGTATATTACAAAAAAAAAAAGTTTGCGTTACCCATCATTAGCAATCAAAGGAGCCCAGGTCAACAACCACGCAGACTCTCTCCTCACGCTCTGCCAGGGTCTGTGGGCAATGGGGTAGGAGGAAGAAAGGAGTGACCCTATTCTGCGCTCCTGAGAACCCACACATTGTCCTTCCTCCCTAATCATCTCTTACTCAACACACTCGATTCTAAGATGCTGATGACCAGTTAGCTTGCAGGTCTGCGGACCTGCTTCAGGTCCCATACATTAATAATGGACCCTTACATTAATAATCCTACATCGCCAGGGGGCCTTTCAGATCTCTCTAGTCCTCCCCTTGCATTGTACAATTGGGGAGACAGGCTCGGGCAGGGGACGTGACCAGCCCGAAGTCACACTCGGAGCAGGTGGCATGACCAGAGGAGAACTACCTACCTCCTGAATGACACCAGATGGAAGGGCCAGGCCTGGCACGGCTTCTGACTTACAGGCCGCTCTGGGTTACAGACCGGTTGCCAGATGGGGAGAAGTTGACACAACCCATTTTCCTGATGGCACTTGGAAGCGTGGCACCCCTTCCTGCCAAGGGATGTGATGTGATATATCTGTTTTCGTTTACGGCCGGCCGCTGGGTTTATGCCCCGAGAACCCTTGTCGAGGCGGAGAATGTCTGTTGGCTCCGGAAGCCTGGCACGCAGACTGTTAGGCATTTAAAGAACCAGATTTGTTCCGAAACCCAGATTTGTGCACACGCCTCCAAACGTCCATCACTCCAAATTTTTGGCACGATCGACCCCACGGGGTTGTATGACTTGTCAGACTACGATGAAGACAGAACTGTGTGGGGAGAACATGGCAGGGAGGGCAGGGGCGAAGCCAGTGGAATTCGAAGGACAGAAGGCAGGAGCCGTAACTTATCGGGGAGATCGTATGGCACAGAGATCAGCACCAAAGTCCTAGAGGTCCCCTCTCTAGGTTCAGATTCTGCCTTTCCCACGTATTCGCCAGGAGACCTGGCAAGTTGCTCAGCCTCTCTGTGTGCTGACAATCGGCCTGGCGAAACGGGAGCGTGGACAACAGAGCTGCCGCGTGAGCTTGTCGTGATGACAATAAAATGGCTCTGCATTTGTGCGAGTGACAGAACGGCGACTCACTGTCACGACCGAGGGCCTGCGGTGGCTCCGTGTCAGTCACGGCCGTCTCGCATCTCACACACACACATGGGAGGTGCTTCTGAAGTCCTGTCGATGAGAAAAACAGAGACTCGGGGCTGAGGCGTCCTTGTCCTCAGCTCGATGGGACCTTTACGATCTCCATCATTCACTCTGATTCTAAGTTCTAAGGCTTCCGTTTCCCACTTTCTCCCACAGCTAAAGACAAATGATGAAATAGCTTTGATTGAGGCACCAAGATACACCAGATATTGGATGTTGAGGTGGGTGTTGACTGCCCTCCCGCTCCTTAGTCTCCTGCTGGAACTTCCCGCTGGGTGGACCCCACTGAAAGCCAGAGGACAAGGACATCTTTTGACAGTCTATTTGGGTCACCAAGGAAGATAACTAGACAGTGGATCTGGGGGGTGGGGCACTGGAAAATTCCAGTACACATGGGCCTGGCAGGCTGTCATCTCTAGTGCCAGTAGAGTTTTTAAGTAGAAGCTTCAGGAGGTGACAGACACACCAGTGTCTGGCACATAATAGGCATGCAGTAACCATTGCATGAATGAATGAATGAATGAATGAATGAATGAGAGGATGAGTATCCTCCCTTCCTCCTGGCTCCCATTCTGGCTCTCCAGCGAGGGTAGAAGCCCTGTGTCTCCAGGCGAGGAAGGGCGAGGAGATAGAGCTGCTGTCTGTGCTGGGCACCGTGCTCAGCACTGTGATATTTCTTACTTAACCCTCACATGCATGTCACTGTTCTCGAGATGAGGAAACAAACTCTGAAAGGTTGATCACTCGCAGAGGTCACGTGGTTTGTAATGAATGAAACTGGACTCTATTATAGAGGCCTGGACCCTTCTCTGCATGCACAGTGCTGCTCCTCTGATCCTCCAGCATGCCTCCCCAGCGGGGATTTGGTTTAGGGGACCGAGGGGCTGGTGGATGGGGGCCTGTGGTTACTTCCTGTGTCTGCTTCTTCCTTCCTTCCCTTCAGCACAGATCGGTCTTAGGAGAATAATGGCAGGCTTTTGTTGGAGAATGTCATGTGCCAAGAACAGGACCAAATGTGGTATATGTCATCATCACTTTACATAAACCTCACAACGCCCCACACCTAGGTGGTTATTCTAGAGGTTCTGATCATCATCATGGTCCGCCCAGGGCACACAGCAACCAGATCCAGGATGCAAACCCAAGCCAGCTGCTTTCAGGAGCATCACTCTAGTCAGTCTCCATAGCAACATTATGAGACAGGTGCTGTTATTAGCCCCATTTCACAGATGAAGAAACCGAGGCACAGAACACTTAAGGGACTCACCAAAGGTCACGGCTAACTCTTGGTGGAACCTGGGTCTGAATCTAAGCCGTTTGGTACTGGAGCTCGTGCTCCCCGGGCCTCAGTCTGGCCTCAGCACTTCCATCCCCCAAAGCTTATCGTGCCTGCACCCCAGGCCGGTCTCCCTGACACTAAGCTCTGATCATGCCATCTTCCTGCTTCAGAAGCTCTAGTGATGCTAAACCTTTGGCTTGACTTTCAGACATGGTCCCGCCCACCTTCCTGGCCCTCTTCTTCCTTCCTGGAGCCCCTCAGTCCTTTTGGGGGAGCAGTAGCATACCTGCTTTGGCCTACAGGACTTGAGGACTCACCCCATCTCCATTAGACTGACCACACCCACTCCAACCTCCGTGAGACCCTTACTGTTCAGCATGGTACCTGCCACATAGTAGGTACTCAGCAAACACTGATTGAACTGAACTTACTTCAAACAACGCTTGAGAGAAATCCACTGCCATCACCAGGCATCAGTCAACCTCCCTTCCATGCTCATAAATTAGCCTTTCACGGGAGAGCTCTTTCTGGGAGGCAGGAGCAGAAACGCCCAGCTGCGTATGTGCACAAAGCCGGTGGAGATCCTCTGCTAAGGGCACGTGCAAAGATGCAACGTTAAGGCTGCATTAAACAATTTCTTTCCCTGTTGAATTTTATTTAATTTAGGGAGTCTGGGCTCTTGCTTAAAACATGGGAGAGATGATAATCAGGTTGGCAGCGTATTGAGTCCTGGTGTTGGCAAAGCTTTAGTAGGGAATAACCTGGGGAACCCCCTTCCTCTGAAGGAAGTGCTATTAGCCCCACTTTATAAATGGAGAACTAGTTCTGTCTTCTCCACTGTTAGATGTTATAGTCTCTTACTATGTCAGTCATCAAAAATGACAGGAGGGGCTTATAGGAAATATCTTATCCAGGGATACTCAGAACCTGACTTTATCCACAGTCTCTCCACCCCATTGAGGTTCCTAAAGGAGTTATAAAACAAGGAGCAAAGACAGAAAGGATGCAAAGTAGCAGTTTCCAGATCTAAAACCTCATGCAGAGAGTAACATTAATAATTGCCAACAATGATATGTACTTACTCTGCGCAAGGCGCTTTGCAAAGTGCTTTATGCTCCTGATCTCATTCGAAACTACAAGCTCCCCAGGAAGTGGGTGCTTTCATTATCCCCATTTTGCAGAGGGAGAAAAAGAGAGTTAGGTTATGCAACCTGACCAAGGTCATAACTTATAAGTAGTAGAGCCAGAATTCAAACTTGGCTTTCTTATCCAAACTCTGGTATCTAGTAAGTATTGTATCTGCAGTAATAGATAAAACCCAATTATTTTCTGAGCAAAAATACTATGTAGACTCTTGCACTCGATGTTACTGGTTTTAGGTAAAAACAACCTAAAGAAGGAGAGAGGAAACATTATTCATCATTGAATATGGGCTCTGAAATTTGCATATATTATCTCATTTAAAACTTGCAGTAGCTCGGAGAGCTAGGTAATAATTATTTTCATGCTATAGACAAGGAAACTGAGGCACGTAGAGGGTTAGTCATCTACTGAGTGAGTGACAAAGCTGGAACTTGAACCAGAACTGTCTAAAGGCTTTGGACTTTGGCTTCATGTTGCTAAAGAATTCTGCTAGTTGCTCCCTGGGATGAAGAGTAGAGGTAGACAGACCTCATGGGACTAGAGCACATATGCATTCTGGGAAAGAAGCTAGCATCCCAGGGCACATGTCCCTTGCATCCCTTTGGCCATTGTCAGGCGCTCAGAATTCCAGCTGATGCTCCCTGCTGTACCAGCAGATCAGACACAGTAGTGCTCAGTGGAATTTCTTACAGACCTCCAGTGAGCCCTTCCTTCAACACTGAAGATTGTTGCCTCTGGAACTGTAGCATCTATTGACTCATTCATTCATTCATTCATTCAATGTATAGAGCACCTACTGTGTTCCAGGCACCACACTATGTCAGAGGTTCCAGAGATTATTGTTACACAGTCTCTGGCCATAAAGAGAACTGCTGGAGCCAGCCAGCTAAGATCAAACTGTTCCTGAGAGGGGGAGTGAGGATTGAGAAAAAAAAGAGAGAGAGAGACAAAAGATAGAGTCAGGAGGGCTAACAGTGAACACTGAGCCCCGAGTTTATTTAGCACAGCATCTATATACTATTGGATGTGCATGAGAAGCAACACCCACACATATGCAAATGATTGCTGACCTTTACATAAGTTCTCTCAAAACATCCTTGTTCCTGTTTTCATCTCTTATTCCCTGGGGCAAGGAACGTTCAACTCTTTCCATTAAGCCAAACTTCCTCCTTCGGTAACGAGCATATCCATTAAGCCAGTCTTCCTCCTTCAGTAAGGAGCTATCCATTAAGCCAAACTTCCTCCTTCAGTAATGAGCCCACCTGCTCTGCAAACTTCTAGCTTGCAGGCAACTTTAACCCTGTCTGTAGGGCATTCAGCAAGAATGGCTCCCAACAGAGAACAGATAGCTAAATATCCTAATACCCAAGATGCTTCACTCAGCCTGAGACAAAATGGAAAATCATGGGAGTCTTCCTAGAAAAGGTGATACTTGAAGAATGAGCAGGATTTTGTAACGGGGTTAAAGGTGAAAGATATTCTAGGCAGAGAAAACATCAAGTGCAAAGGTGCCAAGTGGAGAGAGAGGTCGGGGGTGTCTCCAGCTCCAGGGCACACTTACTGGCACATAGGTGAGGACATATGCTCTCATCTCTTTCTGTCACTGTCTAATAATGCTGGATTGTCCCAGAACCTAATGTTTTTTAATATAAAAATTTCCTCAAAGCATGGGCTTTTTAAATTCCAGACTCACATGATTCTTCCCAGGGTCAATATTTTGTGGTCTGAGTGAGCTGACTTTAACTGGTTGGATGCCATCAATATTCGTAAATGTACCATCATCGTCTTGACAGCCAGCCTCCACCTCTAAAATATTTATGAAATGTGGCATAGGCCCTTATAGACCCTCTAAAATATTTATCTTCCAAAGGTGAGCCAGACCTGCAAAGACTGGGCTACAGCCTTGGGCTCAGACTGGCTCCATTCTGTGCCAAGGCAGTCTTAAAACCAGCTCTTTTGTTAGAAATCAAATATTAATATGAAGGGTGAATAATTCATGGGTGAGGCTGAGCCTCTGAGAAGCACACTGGAAATCACTGGGAGGAGTTTTTGGTGCACCAGTGACTCTATAGACGCTGCTCTTCCCACCAAGTTCAAAGTGAGATTTGCTGGTTCCCAGCATGGCCCCCTGGAGTCAGGCTATCTGGAGCTGCCGGCCAGCTCTGTCACTTACTAGCTGCACTGGATGTCTTCTATTTGCCCCTCCAGATCACTCTCTACCATTCCCTACTCAACTTTTTGTTCCAAAAGCTGAACTCAGTGGGCTACAGCAACAGGCACCCTTGAACTCTGACTTCCAGTGGAGCTCAGCCAGTGGGGAGCCCTGGTAGAGACTGAAGGAATTGAGAAGAGGCAGGTTGAGTTTACACCCATCTCAGATTCCTCCCTGGTGGGTGGCTATGGGCTCATCCAAGGCCACGTTTCCTATCAGATGGCATCTCCACACAGCCCTCTCCTCTGCACTCCAGTTACTGTTCCCTCCTCTCACCTTGTCAGACCTAACAGTGGCCACAGCTGAGTTACTAGCCCCAGGGTACTTATTGCATCATCATTTATTGCTTACCCTGAACATTGCCCTTCAATTTGTATTAGGCTTAACCTTATCAAATAGCCATTATGAAGGTCAAAAATCATCAAATATCAGTACGCTCATGTTTCAACGTAACAAACCATTATTTTGTGAAACCTTTTCCTCTCTGTACCAGTCTGTGTGTGCCATCTCCTGCCATAGCCTTGACCGATACAGAAGACGTGTGACCTTGCACTAGTTCCTTAACCTTTCTCTGCCTCCGTTTCTTCACCCACAAGATAAAGATGATGCTAATAATGGTACCTACTTCAGAGAATTGTTTTAAGGATCAAATAAGCTAATGTACACAAAGGGATAAAACAGTACCTGGGAAGAAATATGTATTCAGTAGACACTGGGGAAAAGGAGAGCCATTTATCCGATAAAGAAGAGTTAGGAGAATGGACTCATGACTTCAGGGTCCACTCTCTGAGCGTGAAGGAGATGGGCTCCTCTGAAGTCCCCAAAGGAGAATAGTGGGAATAATTTATGTTCATAGAGTTCTTTATGGCTTAGAGAACTCATTCACATGTTCCATTTTAACTATTCAATTAAATATCTATTGAGTGCCTACTACATGCCTGCCAGGTACCATGGAAATAAAATAGAGAGAAGATCAGGGACCCTCATCCCTCCCCCACTCCCATCTTCTGGGGGAGAATTCAGATAAGGAAGCTTAAAGTTACATTACAGAATACAAAGAAATGCAGAGGCAAGGGAAGCCAAAGGCAATCTGGCATCCCAGGTAGCACTGACTCCAGATTCAGAGAGTCAGAGGATGATTTCCTAAAGAAGCAACTGTCTGACTTCTGACCTGAAGGAAGAATAGGATCACCCAAGTATAGGGCTATGTGATGGAGTATGTGATGGAGGGAACAGTATTCCCATAAAGAGAACAGAATTTCAGAAAGCTAAGAAATGAAGGTGTGTGGCATACATAGGGGGTTAAAAGAAATTGAGTGTGGCTGGAGCATCTCCTTCGTGTCCAGACTATGCTATGCAATAGGCGCTCAACAATTAATGAAGGAACTAAAGTTACAGCCCCATCTCTAACACACACACACACACACACACACGAAGCATTCTCCACACGGAGCACTTTGTCTCCCCACAGGTTTATTGGGCCCTATTGTGCATCTCATTAAAGAACAGCTTCCTATGTGCCTGGGGTGACCCCCTTGCTCTCTGTTCCCTCACCACTTCCCATTCTGTTTGCTACAGGCATAGGGGTTCCAGACCTTCTGCCCCAGTGGACCTTTGACCTCCTCTCTCTGCACCTCTTCTCAGCCCCATGACCTAAAAAGAAATGGGAGTACAACACCCATTCAGCATCTTCCAGATTGCTGGGTACCCAAAGGAGAAGTGTTGAGAACTACCCATACCTGTTTAGTCTCTCCTCAAATCACCTAGATACCCCTGGCACCCACACACCTCCTCCTTCAAAGCCTCCCATCTACTGCTGGCAGGTACCTATTTTCCTGGTTCTGTTTCTCGGGCTGACCCTGTCACTTGCTTGCTGTATGACATGCCCCAACTCATTTCCCATCTCTGAACCTCATTTCTTTACCTGCGAATCGACAACTAAGACCATTGCCGTGATTCCGTCTCAAAGTTGTAGTGAGAAGCACAGGCGGCTGTAGATGTCTTTTGGTGAACTGTAAAGTTCTGTTGTAGATATCACAGTCAATCTCACTAATACTGTAGAAGAAGACTATCAGAAGGCCAATTTCAGCATGTGTTGAGATCTCCAAAACAAGAAAAGATTTTTTTCCCTCATCTCAGATGCCACTTGCAGCAAAATATATGCCCTATGGGGTCAGTTTGTTCCGGTCACACTTTGTTGTGGTTCATTTTCCTCTAATATGCTGCTACATCAAGGGTGTAGATGCCCAAGAGAATCCACTGAGAGTCTGGAAGAAAATGTGAACTCCTATTTTTTAAATTTAAGTCAAATGTACGTTTCTCATCTACATAAATGTTGCTGCAATAGTACATGTATATAATGCATAAATAAATTTTACATGTTTAATGCACAAAGAGAGGTGGCCCAGACTGGAGCCAGGCTGCTTGAGTTATAATCCCACTTCTGCCATGAATTTAGCTTGGCCACGTTGTTTACTCTCTGTGTGCTTGTTTGTTCACTTGTTAAGTGGCAATAAAGAATATCTTCCATACAGTGTTGCTATAAGAATTAAGTAC
This sequence comes from Macroglossus sobrinus, assembly GCA_004027375.1. Taxonomy (NCBI): domain Eukaryota; kingdom Metazoa; phylum Chordata; class Mammalia; order Chiroptera; family Pteropodidae; genus Macroglossus; species Macroglossus sobrinus. The sequence continues at coordinate 3,759 of PVKZ01004628.1, read as the reverse complement.
GTTTAAAAATATAAAATCCGTAGGATGGATTGCATGGGGTTGAAGGGTGGCACTAAAAGTTTTCAGGTTTTTGACATTTTTCCCATGTTATTCCCTCATCCTGAAATACCCTTCCTTACCTTTACTTTGATGCCAAACATCACCTCTTCCAGCAAGCCTTCCTTTCCTGCCCCTGTACTTCAGGTGGGAGTAGGGACCACTGAGGACACCCACGGTCTCACATGCACACTGCACTGGGATCGCCTGTGTCTAGATTATCAGCACCTCCTAGCTAACAGTGGAGCCGTTGGGAAAGGCAGGAACTTCCAGAGAGTTCCTGGCCCAGGGCGCATCACACCATGGATGCTTTCAGGATATTGACATGGGAGTTCAAGTAAACAGAATTTATCTGGATTAGAAACAAAACTGCCTTAAAATTCAAAGCAATTTACCAGCATAGCTCATGGCTTGGGGAGAAAGATTTTCCAGACACGTAGAAAGAAAATTAGCAAGATCCACTCTCCACTCCCTCCAGAATAGGCAGCTGAGATTCTTTCCTCTAAACAGAAATTAATTCTGCCCAGAGATAAATCCCCAATGAGCCTCCTGAGGAGCCCATTAGTGAACCACAGTTAGCCACTGGCAGGAGTTCCTTCCGGTGAAAGTCCCATTGAGTCGCTGCTGATTTTTTTTCCCCCTCTGTGTAGCATTTTGCCCAAGCCTGAGAAATGGCCAATAATTACAGGAAAGTAAATATTTCAGCAGGATAAAGTTAGGCTTCTCCACAGCCAACAAGAAGTTCTTTTTTCTCTTTCCTTTAAACTGTTTATTAAAATAGAAGATTAACTCCTGTAAGAAAATACATTGCTTCCTCTTCCAATCTGCCAGCTATTTCAGGGCTGAGGTTTTTCTTGCTTGAGCAGGACCTCTGAATAAGCTTCAGGTAGAGTGCTTTGCCCTCAGGGCATCGTGGAGAGTCCTAACTTAGAATCAGATTCAGATCTCAGTGCTCCAGGGAACAAGCTGTGTGACCATAAGCAAATCATTTTTTAGCTTTCTGGGCTTCAAGTTCAAGGAAATGAGGAGAGAGGCTTACTTGATTAAAAGGATATGGAAATGGCCAGCTCAGGGGCTGCCATGTTGAAGGCAGTCAGCGAACTTCGTAGTCACCCAAAAAAGCATCATACTTTTGTAAAACAAAAAGCTCCCGTTGTGTTCAGGCTCTGGATGGCCATACATAAGAGAAGGTAATGATCTTCCCCACCCTGGATAATGATTCCTGATTTGCATATACCATCACGATAATTCGATTCCCCTTTCATGACCGGTTTAATAAATAATATAGGACACAATGCATCAGCCAATGAGACATGAGTAGAAATAGGCTGAGTTGGGGTGGGGCTTCTGGGAAAGGTATTGTCACCTCCAAAAAGGATATCTCAAGGAGTGACATCAACAAGATGATGGAAGAAGAGGCCCCACCCACCCATTTCTCTCTTCAGAAACAATAATTTGCAGCCACATATGACAAAAGTGCCTTTGTGGGAGTTTAGGGTTCCAGGTAGGAGACCATGAAAGCCTGGTGGAACCTAAGACCAAGAGGGATCATAATGCAGTTAGACTCATATTGAGGTGGCACCAGCCTACTGTGCTACAGACCCAGAAACAGCCTTATACTCATGGACTCAGCTACAGCACCAATTGGCTCTGGTTCTGCCAACATTATTATCCCACAAAGAACCCTATAAGAATCATGCCCACCTGTGCCCCATGTAACAGACCTACTGACCTCAGTCCCCACTGTGGACCCTGAAGCAGCCCATGGCCTGGCTCCGGCCCCTTAGCCACCATTCATGTCCACTTAGTGACCAGGCAGGAGACATGTCCATCTGTGCCCCTGAGGCAGGCCCACTGCAGATCCAGAAACAGCTGTGTAACCTGGCTCCAGCCCCTCATAGCTCAAGGCCAGGAGCAATTCTGCCTGTGAGGAACGCTTTCTGGGACCCAGAGAGAGCCATACCTGTGTTTGTACCTGGTAACAGTCTTGCCATCTGTGGACCTTGAAGCAGATTGTTGTCCAAGCACCAGCCCTACTAAGTGGGTTTCTAAAAGTATTCCTGTTCACTCAGGCATCAGACAGAACAAATGCCCATTTAAGCCCCTGGGAACAGGCCCACCAACCACAAACCCCACTGCAGACTCAATAGCAGCCATGTAACCTGGTTCCAACCCCATTCCACGGCAGTCCTAGAAAAAATACCATCAGCTTAAGGATCTGATGGGAGGGACCTCTACTTGCCCAAATCATTTTATAAAGATTGGAAGGTATTTTGCCCTTTAAATGTACAAACACCAATATGTGACTCCATGGATCATGAAGAAGCAGGCAGACATAGCACCACAGAAGGAAACTAATAAAGCTCCAGTAACCGACCCCAGAGAAATGGAGATCTACAGCACACCTGACAAAGAATTCAGAATAATCATCTCAAAGAAGCTCACTGAGATGCAAGAGAATATAGACAACGTTCATGGAATCAAGAAAAGAAGTTTGGCAAATAAATAAATAAATAAATAAATAAATAAATAAATAAATGCCGCAAAAAAAGGACCAAACAAATAACAAATCCTGGAGCTAAAGAACGCAATGACAATAATTAACTGAATGAATGAATGAATGAATGAATGAAATCTAAAAATTCGATAGCGAGCTTCAACAACAGACTTGAACATGTAGAAGACAGAATCAGAGATCTTGAAGACAAGTCAATGAAACGGCTATTTAGAGAACTGGTTATGACTTTGTTAAATTAGCATTTGTTAAGTGAAGCACAGGGTACCAGCTAGTGAGCCACAATTCAATAAAAGACCACAAGAGAAATTGAAATAAAAAACTTTATTATTCATGAGTCCTGGAGGAAATACATGGTATGCCTCAAGAGGCCACATAGAGAGGTCAAGGCAGGGCACAGCCAGAGAGAAAAGTGCTAGGACCTGGGGTGTGTGACTTTATTAGGGTCCATGGGTGGGGGTCCTTTGGAGTTCCTGTGCTAAGTTCAGATCATTCCATTCAAACCAGAAATATTTGGGTTTTGGTCAACTTCATGGGGGGGGCTTATCTAAGGGGTGCACAAGGAGAAAGTGCTAAGAAGCAGGGGAGACTTGATCACAAGGGCTACTGGGAAATCATATAGAAGCTCACATTTGCTTGTGACTCTAGGCTGCTCTCTAGAATATGCACTTGCATAATGGGGCACGTGTCAGCTTAAGACCCTTGCAAGCCATGTGACCAAAACAATAGATACAGAAATAGCAATACTATGGAGTTTTTTAGCTAAATTTCAATAGGAACAATAAGAAATAAGAATGAGAAAGAGTGATAAAAGCATATGGAACCTATGAGACATCGTCAAATGAACTAATTTAATATATATAACAGTAGTCCCAGAAGGAAAAGAAAGAGAGAAAGGGGCAGAAAGTTTGAAAATGTCTGAAATCTTGGGAAGGATAAGGACATCTAAACACATGAAGCTCAGAGGGCCCCAAGCAGGATCCACTCAAAGAAGATTACTCTACATACATTATAATCAAGTTGTCAAAAGGGAAAATGAATACCTTAAAAGGAATATGTAAATGTAGCAGGTGTTTTGTATTACCAGAGACTGGGGTCTATCTGTGATGTCTCGAAGAGCTGCAGCCATCTTGTGACCATGAGGGGATAAGCTTGAGAACAAAATCACCCCACAGAGTAGATGGAGTAGAAAGTGGGTGAGAATCTGG